>JZKD02S0033382.1:21516-34624 GCA_000966675.3 Picea glauca
AAAGGGGTTTCCAAAATTCTTTAACTCCCAAATTTGGTCATTCTATACACATCTAATATATTGTTTGCATATTGTTAGAGAATATTTTTAGATACATAGCATCGGATAAAACATTCGAACAGAAAGTGGGAATAATTCATTACAGATACGATTTAATCAGATACAATACACTAGATGCAAAAAGGGTCATACAGACAGAGAATGTAACTTATTCCAGTTCAGATTCAATAGATACATAACATCAAAAGACATAGCCATTCATAATAGAGAGGGGAAAATTAACATATCTGAATCCAATCCATAGGAAGACAAAGGGAACAACCACGTTCCTCTCAACCGTAGAACAGGGCAGCCAAATCTACTTGCCTGATTCACCCCCTAGCATGACCATGAATCCATGAGGGAGAACTTGGAAACTCCTCCTGAGCAATGTTCTTCAAATCCAATAGTTATCCTCTTGCCTCACACTTACTCAATAGTGCTCATAACAACAAGGGAATTCTATTTTAACAGGATCCTCTTGCCTCACACTCAATCCACAATGTTCATAATAGCAAGAGAGCTCAAAAATCTTTTCCTAGCATACTTTGCAACATCCTGCCTCCTCGCACATGCTATTTATCAAATTTTTTTGCCTAGGTCTTTTTCTCTCCTTTGGGGATTTTTGAAGCTTTCTTAATCCCTAATTTTCAGGGGCTACCAATGGCCAAATCTCTAATTTGCCACTTCTCATAATCATCCTAGAGGCAATTCCAACATGTTCCCCACTCATGGAGTCATGGTCAGTTGATTTTAGCATGGTTGTTCCATTTGTCCTCCTGCAATTAATATAAATATTTTGTTGTGATACAAGTGTCATAGTCAAATGGTTAGTTGAGTCCAAACAGATCTCTACCCAATAGTCACAATAATTAAATACAATTATTAAATTCGACATTCGAAATTGCCATAAATGACAAAAATTTTCCAGATTTGAATTTTCCAAAAACGAAAATAAATTCTAGCCTATTTCATAAATAAAAATTATTTTATTTTGGGGGGATGTCACAGTGCTCGTCTAGGAAACTATCATATACAGGGATATCATCATCATCCTCATTTTTTTTTTCGTGAAATAAATTCATCTACCACATTATCCTTTCCAGGTCGGTCAAACACAGTGATATTAAATTCTTCCAATAACAGGAGCCACCTAGTCACTTGGCCATTAGTTATGGGTTCAGTCATGAGAAATCTAATGGCAGAGTGATCTGTATGTATGAATAATTTGTAACCTGTAATGTAATGATGAAACTTTTTGATAGCATGAACAACTGCCAAGAATTCCTTCTCAGTAACTTTGTAGTTTAACTCGGCAAGGGACAAGTTTTTGCTCACAAAATAAATGGCATAGGACTTCTGGTCCTCTTTCTGCCCTAGTGCTCCTCCTTTTATAGTGTCGGAGGCATCAATGGATATATTAAATGGGAGAGTCCAATTGGGCCCTCTAAGAATTGGTTCCACAAAATTCTTAGCTTTCAGGGTTTCAAAAGCAGTTTGACACTGCTCAGTCCAAATAAAATCAAGATCTTTTATTAACAATCCAAACATAGGTGCAACAATCTTTGTAAAATTTTCAATAAACCATTGGCAGTATCCGACATGTCCAAGAAAGATTATCACCTCTTTCTGAGTCTTTGGGGGTGGAATTATCATCATGACCTCAATCTTTGTAGGATCGACTTTTATCCCTTCAGATGAAACATGATGTCCTAGAACCACTCCTTCAGTTAACAAAATTCTACATTTTTCATGACTTAGAGACAGGTTCATTTCTTGGCATCTGATAGGCCAAAAGGGATAGTAACGGTTGGGGTGATTGGCTATGGGCATTCAAACGGTTAAGTAATGGGCCAAAAATCAATATCCTATGAAAATTTCCACATTTCGCAATATTCTGTGAGTGTACGCGGGTTGTAGTGGCTCAACAAGCATGTGTACGTGGCCAGTAATGGTGCAGGGTGCATACACCTTCAAAATGATGGTTTTTAGAAGAGTTATTCAATAATGGCTTGGTAAGGATAGAAATTTAGATGTCTTGATGTTAGTTATGCATGTCAGGTCCAATTTAGGGTTATAACAGTAATTAGCTCTCTGTGTAATAATTTTACACTTTTCATGAGGTGACAAATGAGATGGTAACTTCCTAGTAGTGAGATAGTTTTCCATATCTGCAATCCATGGGGTATTGATAGAGAAGGAAAAACGGTGCTCGTCTGGGAAACCATCATCTATAGGGATATCATCATCATCATCATTTTTGTTTCGTGAAAGAAAATTAGCTACCAAATTATCCTTTCTAGGTCGGTCAAGCACAATGATATTAAATTATTCTAATAATAGGAGCCACCTAGTCACTCGGCAATTAGTTATGGGTTTATTCATGAGAAATATAATGGCGGAGTGATACGTATGTACGTGTACTTTGTAACCTATAATGTAATGACAAAACTTGTTGATAGCAGGAACAAGTGTCAAGAATTCCTTCTTGGTAACTGTGTAGTTTAACTCGACAGGGGACAAGTTCTTGCTCACAAAATAAATGGCATAGGACTGCTGGTCCTCTTTCTTCCCTAATACTCCTCCTTTTGCGGTGTCGGAGGCATTAATGCATATATGAAATGGGAGAGTGAAATTGGGCCCTCTAAGAACTGGTGCCATAGAACTCTTAGCTTTCAAGGTTTCAAAGGAAGTTTGACACTGGTCAGTCCAAACAAAATCAACATCTTTTATTAACAATCCAAACATAGGTTCAACAATATTTGTAAAATTTTCAATAAACCACCGGTAGTATCTGGCATGTCCAAGAAAGATTCTCACATCTTTCTGAGTCTTGGGGGGTGGAAGTCTGATGATGAAATCAATCTTTGCAGGATCGACTTTTATCCCTTCAGATGAAACATGATGTCCTAGAACCACTCCTTAAGTTAAGAAAATTTTAAATTTTTCATGACTTAGAGACAGGTTCATTTCTTGGCATCTAATAAGGAATTTGTATAATTTATCTAAGGATTCTTGGTAAGTGTTTCCATAAACTTTGAAGTCATCCATGTATACCTCCACCCAATCATGAATAAGATCAACAAATATCCCTAGTACTTCTCATTGAAATGTGATAGGAGTGTTACACAATCCAAATGGTAAGACCTTATAGGCATAGGTGACCCGAGAACAAGTAAAGGTAGTCTTGCCCTGGTCCTCGAGTGCTATGAGAATTTTATTGTACTCATTGTACCCATCTAAAAATGAAAAATACTTTTTTCCAGACAAGGTATCCAAAACTTGGTCAATGAAAGGAAGAGGAAAGTAATCTTTCAGAGTGGCTTTGTTGAGTTCCCGGAAATCGACACAAATTCTCCATTTCCCGGACACATTCTTTGGAACTACTACAAGAGGGGATACCCACTTACTATCGAAGATGGGATAACTAAATCCGACATTTAATAACTTTTGGATCTCCTCCTTGACTATATCTTTGAGTTTTAGGTTCATCCTTCTCTGGGGTTGCCTAACAGGTGTTACTTCCCCCTAGGTCTTTATGTGATGAATACATGTGTCAGGGTGTATACCCTTCATGTCAGTGTTTTCCCAGGCAAATTATCCCGATTGTTCTTTAAGGATATTTACTAACTGTTTCTGTTGGTCTGCATCTAGCTCATATTTTATATGTAAAACTTTTCCTGAACTAATCTCGTAGGGAATATTATAAGACATGGAAGACTCATCTATCTTGAAGATAAAAGATGTCGAAGAAAAAATGGATGGGCCCAATTGTCCCTGAAATTCTTCCCCAAACATGTACTCAAATTGGGGAAAAGACTATGGAAAATCCACACATGTGATAGAAGAAATAAACTGGTTTAGCACATTTTCCATTGTGTTCTCCTGAAGTGCCCATGGATGGTCACTTGGCAATACAGGTTCTTCCCAGTCCTCATTCTCGTATGGACATTCAATCCACCATAGATTCTTCATGATAGGTTGAGCTTGAGGGTAAAAGGTGAGCTTATGGATAGAGATTCCATTTGAGATGGTCGTTTCTCCCTCTCTACAGCCAATAAATGCATTGGTTGTGGCTAGCCAAGGTCCTCCCAAAATGACGGGATGGCCTTTGGTAGGATCCTTTGAGTGAATGAAAAGAAAATATATTGGGTATTCCCATGAGGCTAAAGTAACCATGATATCATCTAAAATTTCTTTAGGTATAACCCTTTTCTTATCTTCTAATTCCAAAATGGTTGGGGTAGGCCTAAGAAGGGGTTGTAACTGTAATTGTTCCAAGGTAGTAGAAGTCACAACATTCATGGCTTCCCCTAGGTCTATGAGAGTGTTTCCAATGGAGACCTCATTAATGGTTATGCTCACTACGGGGTTTTTTGGGTTCCCATATTTTGCTAGCTTTGGCTGCTCTGATATGTATTCAGAAAGTCCTCCTATCAAATGTACTGTAGGAGGGTCCTTCTGCTTCCTACCTCACTTCTTAATTCATAATTCTTTGACTACCTTACTGTAGATTGGAATGTCTTTAACGTCTTGAAGCAGGGGAATCTTGACACAAATATTATTTAATTCAGTCAAGATGTCAAATTATGTTTGAGTGGTAGGTTTCTCAATTACCAATCTATCTAGATAAGGAGGGACCTTCTTTATTTGTGAAGGTTCATTTTGGGGAAGCTTGGGTTCTTGGTTTTTAGGAATAATAACATCTCCCCACCTAGTGTCATCCATGGGTTGTTTGGTGGTTTATTCTTCTTCTTCTTCCTCTTGGATGACTACTGAAGGCCTCTACCTGTCTAGAATTTTTCCCGATCTTAGTTGAATTTCCTGTAATGGAACAGAGGTAATGAAATACGTCAGGAAGGCCTGCATCTCAACATTGTGAAGAGGTTGAGGGGGATTATTATTTGGATTGAGCACTGGTTGTGTCAGTAATAATGTCAGTCTTGGGGATCTTGTATTATGATATTGTAGCAGTTGTTGTTATGGAATAAGAGTAAAGGTGGTGGAACAAAACTTGGCAAAAGCTACGGAGTGTTCAGTGGAAACTGAGGATAAGGATGGTTGGACATAGGGACATGTGGAGCTTGAGGGTTTCCTTTGTTATGTCCTCCTCTTCATCCTTGAGTCCAAGGATGTTGATACTATTTAGACCAGTTTTTCCAACCTGGTGAGTTCCACTATTTTTGTTGTTGATAATAGGGTGGAACTTAAGATTGTAGATCTGGGTATATGGGTTAGTTCCTAGGTTGTCATGGCCTCCTAGGTGCATAAGAAGACTCCCCAATATATCCACTCCTATAGATGGATAAAATACCGAGAAAGGATGGAAATTTCTCAGTTGAATGGTCTTCTGTGTAGAAGCCACAAAATGAAATGTTATCTAATGGGAATTCCCTTGAGGAATGCTTCCTTCTGCATCTTGGGCAATATATTCTCATTGTTGCATTTTCATCCTCCTGTTTATTTTTAATATTTAGGGTGTCCAACTGGGAACCTATTGTGCTTAATATATATGTATTAGAGTTCTCTAAAAGGTTCCCTATCTCTTCTCTCGTGATACCACATGAACTAATTGGTTTTAAGTTTCTATTATAAGGGTCCCGAACATTCTTTCCTTTTTTGGATCTACTCCTTGAGTAATTTTTATACATTTCACATATTTCGGAAAATGGTTTATGGGAGATGTCACCTGATGCCATCAGGTTAAGCATATCTAAATATTCTTCTGAAATTACCTTTAAGGAAAAGAGCCCTAATTGCATCCTCTGGGAGGTCATGGTATTTTGACTTTTGGGAAATATAACCAAATCATTCCATATAATATTCAAGGGTCTCGTATTCTAACTATTGGATTTTAAAGATGTCATTGCAAGACTCCTTGGTCTTGTAGTAGTCTTAGTACTTTTTAAGAAAGATATCCTTCATGTCTTCCCAAGACCTAATACTGGATTCTCCCAACCCCATGAACCATCTTAGTGCAGTGTCTTTGAGGGTGGCAGGAAAGATTTTTAGTTTTGGGCATCCTGTATGTAGTTGTAGCTCCTACACAAGATGTCAAATTCAAATAGGAAGGTGTCTGGATATTCATTGCTTTTACCATAAAAGGTGGGCAGTGCTGAGAGAGGAATAATTTTCATATTGACATTCGGGGTGGTGTCCAAAATTGGAAACCCGAAGGTAGTTTTGGTTTGGTTTCTAGCTTCTTATTCCTCCCTATGTCTTACATTGTTATGATCCTTTTGATCATCCATATTGGGTTGGTTTCCAAAAAGAGAGTACCTAGGTGGTTTTATCTTTGAAGAGAACAAGGTTTCCCTTTGATGGAAAGGTCTTCCTACTGATTAGATGTTTGGGAATCTACTCAAGCCAGTTGAGACTATTGGTGCCAAGGTTTTTGTGTCATTTTGAGAGATAATTACATTGGTTGAACTACCAAACAAAATATTCACTTGTTCGGGATCTATGATGTCTTCAAAGTTAGGATCTCCTGGTGGTGGTGTAAAAAAAAAGGTTGTATTGTTTCGTTCTGTAGAAGCCTCGAGTGGTCTTTCCTCTTGTTCCACTATTACTGATGCTTCGATTTTCTGTTCTATAGTGCTTTCTGTGTTAGTCTCTTCAGAGAATTCTTTATCTCTTTGAGTTGATCTATCTCTTATTTTTCAGTATCATTCTATGGAGCTTATGAGTGGAATGTTCCTTCCCCCAAAATGGTCAGAAGGAACCTTGGTTGAAAGATCTAATTTAGATTTAATGTATCTACCTTTTGGGTCTCTAGGCCTATTCATGAAAGTAAACAAAAACAAAAATAACAAATACCATTGGTTTTGGGGGAGCCTGCAATAGAAAATGCACAGGTTCTTACCTCTCATCTTAGAGTTCCCCTGCCACCAATATAATTCTAAGGTCTAGAAATGATCTATTTCCTAACTATTTCCTACCTTGAGACAACTCCCCGACAACGACGCCAAAAATGATGGGTGTTCTATATGCACTAAACACACACTAAAAACCCTCAATTAAATTGTCAACCTGGGGTAAGTAAACTTAGAGTTATAGCAATATATATGCCAAGGTAGAAGGGCTAGAGGTAGTATAGTCTAACTAAGGAAGTGGTTGTCTAAGGGATAATCTATTCAAGCAAAGAATACTAATGATCAAACTCTACTAAGAAAATCAAACTATGTACCCTAAGTAACCTTTGAATGAAGGATTGATGGATAGTTCTAAGAAAGAAAATGGAAACCCTACTTAAATCAAACTAGTTCATTCATAACAATAAGAAAAAGTAAACTATCTACCTAATAAGCAAACTAATTTTAATTAACCTACTCAAACTCAATAAGAAACTACCCTATCAAAGCACGGAAATAGACAAACAATAACCCTATCAAAGAAAAATAAACAAGCAAGCAACTACCCTATTAAAGCAAATGAACAAGTAAGCATGCAACTAGCTAACTTATGATAACTTCTACACCAAGTAAACTAATCAATAAGAAACTAATTGAGCTAAGAAATAAGTGAACTCTATTCTTTAAATTATACTTCACAACTACTTCTAATTTTATGAAAGGAAATCTACTAAATTGAAAGCAAGAGGAATTAACAACTAATATTTAATCTATAATAAACAAACTACTCTTTAATCTACCAAAGAAAAAAGACTATCTAGCCTACAACAACAAGAAAACTATCTTGTAATCTATGAAAACTCAAATATAGTGTTGATGGTTGTGTGAATGTCTCTGGTGTATTATAATATCACGATGGCACTTAACAATGAAATATAATTCAAGAGAGATAAAATCGATATTAACTTCAATAGAAAAGTGAAAAGTGTGAATTAGGCAATCCAGTGAGAACTTAGCCATTATGAAAACAACATCAATTACCTTGCATATCCATGTGACTATTACTCATGCATTAATCATCAACAGTTATAAAGAGATTACGAAATTCAATTGCACTCTATACTACATAAGAAAACTCATAAATAAATTCAATCATTAACTACAAATTGAAATTTCAACCTAAATCTAAGAAATAAATTGCATGAAGTAAGTTAAACTAGTTTTATTTAATAATTCAAATTGCAAAAAGAAGAAATACTCATAAACAGAAATTAAACATTATTCTAGCATATGACAAGCAAAATGAGCGAATTAATTAACAACTAGATAAGCAAAAACTCAATAGTAATTGAATAAGAAATCTGCAAATAAAAACTAAAGCTAACACTATCCATCCACTGAAGCCTTGTTAAAGAAAGCATGAATTAAAATTATGTTCTTAAAACTCTATTTTAAACACTATTTTAAACTTGATTTTAAACTTTGTTTCAGCATAAAGAAAATTTAATCTATCATCTAATCACACATGGGGTTAGTGTCTAATCTTGCATGCTTGCTTCTACTAACTACAAATTCATTACATATTAATAAAATCCTTCATATCAACCTGCAAAACTAAATTAAACCAATTAAAGCATAAGAAGAAAGTTATACAACAAAGAAGTAAAATAACAATTCATGTATAGAGAATAAAATAAACAGACATCTATGCTATATAATTCACAAACAAACTCATAGAATAGTTACCCAGATTGTTGGTGGGCCCCCTAGCAAGTCGTGGTCGCTAAACAAATGCACACCACGAACTTCAACAAAGCAATTTCACCATTAAAACTAAAAACGCAGGTTTTACACAGTCTGGCAAAATAAAAATGGAAAAACAGAGCTAAAATTGTCTTTGTCTCTAGCACATGACTTCTTAACTATTGTCTGACCACTGAGGTGGTATTTATATGCTTTACAAACTAAGAGGTCGACCACTAGAGGGTCGATCCTCTTCTAAAAATAGTAAATTAGATTTAAGATGCCCTAACTGTTGAAATGAGACGAGCCAATAATCGCCCAACATAACAACCCAAATCAAGTTGTCAAGAGTTCAGTAGCTGAAGGCCATGAGCACGAGAAAAAACCATGTCTTTGATTCGCCCATCACTCTCTGCCAATACAATAACTGCCAAATCACCCATCATTTTTGTGCAGGATGCAGTGTCGGACGAAGTACCTGACTGAGTGTCGAATGGAGTACCGGACTGAGTGCCAGAAGAAAAAACAAGCTACGATTTTTCCCTTTGACACCAAAAAATGCAAATTATATTTCTAGAAACATAAAAACATACTAAATTACACTCAAGGTCATCATAAAACATGAATTATGCATACCTGGTATGGATCATAGCATTTTGGCACAAAATCCCTTCAAAAACTTCTTCAAAACATGAAAACGCATATATACATTCAGCAAAAGTATCTAATTAATATCATAACATCGATCATGTCACGGGCCCAATAGCCAGCGATATCCACCTAGATCAATCATCCCTCCTTAGGAAGCAATGGTCTTCATTGCATTGAGTTCCCCCTTCAGATGAGGAAATTTCTATTGAATTTGGCCTCGGGTGAGCCCCTTGCCATGGTGCAGGAGTTGCCCTTCTTTGACGACTCGATAAAGATAGATCCTTTTCTATCGACTAATCTTGATATGTGTGTCCACAATATGATCATTGGATTCTTGTTGTATGCAGCTGGGGTTGATCTATGTTGGTGTAATCTATTCTACTACATCTAAGGTGTCCAATAATGGTGGAAATAAGGCCGAAGGAGGCCCACATTCAACACTAGGTGCAGGCAAAGGAAAGGAAGAATTTTGAACTCAAAATAATTATACCCCATGGCCTTGGTGATGGTGTATGGCCCATAACGGAGTGGGCGAAGCTTCCGATGGGGTCATGTAAGGCATTCTTTCTACAAGTGAAACCAAACTTTTTCACCCACCTGAAACTTATGTGGCACCCGATGTTGATCATGGCACTTCTTGTAATTGTCATTGGACTTCTGTAGAATATCATGAACCTGTTGGCAGATGTGTTGGAACCTCTCAATGAACTGAGTGTCTTTGTCAACTTTAATTGGATCAAGAGATGAGTCAACCAAGGTGACCACAAGGGGAAGTGAAACATCTATGGGACCTAATGGTTGGAATCCCAACCCCACTTGAAAGGGACTGTGGTTAGTTGAGCTATGTAGGGCTTGGTTGTATCTATTTTGGACATAGGGAAGACTCTCATCCCATGTGCGAGGGTGATTGGAATTATAGATTCATAGGATATGCATGATCATTCGAGTTATGACCTCGGTTTGGCCATTTGTCTGGGGGTGGAAGGCAGTGGATTTGGTGAGATTATTATCTAGCAGTGACCAGAGGCTCGACCAGAATGTTTTGATAAATTGATTGTCCCAATCTGAGACAATGGTTTGTGGGATTCCAAAATGTACCCAGACTCGTTCAAAGAAGAGCTTGGCAGTGGCTTTTATTGTAATGGTCTTCTTACATGAAACCATAATCGCCATCTTAGAAAAGAGATCAACAAAAACAAAAACACGGTCATTTCCCTGGTCAATGGATGGGAGGCTCAACATGTATTCCATTGAGATGGATTCCCATGACCTGTCAGGAGTAGGAAGAGGGGTGTATAGGCCATGTTTCTTAGTGGTCGGTTTGGCAATAATGCATGTAATGTAGGACCTGATATACTTGTTGACCTCCTATCGAAATTTCAGCCAGTAGAAATGTTCCTATAGCATCGTCACTATCTTTTCAACACCAAAGTTTCTTGCCACCCGACTGTAGTGGGCTCCCTAGATCAACTTCACTCGCTCACTTTATGAAACGCAGATATGGCCCAGATTACACAACAACCCATCCTGAAGATGGAAATTATCAACAAGTGCGTTTTCACCCAACATTTGGTAGGTGGTGAAAAACTATGGGTTTTTCTCATAGATTTGGGGCCATCCAGAGGTCTCATGGCCACAAGATTCTAGCATCGTGAGTGTCGCAACTGGTGGTCTACTGAGGCAATCAGTGACACGGTTGGTGCTTCCTTTTTTATACTTGATGTTGAGGTGGAATTGTTGTAAGTATGTGGACCACTTTTCATGGTGGTCATTCTGTAATTTGCCTTCTGTCTGCATGAAATGTAGTGGCTTATGATCAGTGTGGATGACTGTCTCCTTCCCAAGAATGTAGTGTCTCCACTGGAAACAGGATTGCACAATGGAGTACATTTCTTTTTCGTAAGTAGGGTACTTACAAAAAACATCTGATAGTGTCTCACTATGATAGGCCATGGGGTGGCCGTGTTTATTGAGAATGATGCCCACAACATAGTTTGAAGCATCTGTCTTGATCTCAAAGGGATGTTGTAGGTCTGGTAGTGAAAGTATTTGGGATGAACACAAGCGTTGCTTCAAATCATCGAACGCTTGTTGGTGGGACCATCCCCATGGAAATGTTTTCTTACCACCAACCCTGGTTATTTGGCTGAGGGCCGGTGCAATATGGGAGAATCCTCGCATGAACCTACGGTAGAAATTGGCAAGCCCCATGAAGCTCCGAAGCTCAGTGAGTGTGGTTGGAGCTGGCCAGTCACAGATGACTTGGATATTAGTTGGATCCACATGTACACCATGTTGATCAATGATTTAGCCCAGGTAATGGACCATGTCCATGTCGAAGGATCATTTTTCCAAGTTGGCATATAGCTTGAGCTGCTACAAGGTGCACAAAACCTGTTGAATATGTTGCAAGTGTTCTACCCAAAACCTTTTGTAAATGAGAATGTCATCCAGATACACCACTGCAAAAGTATTGGTTAATGGTCACAGGATATCATCCATAATCCTCATGAAGTGGTTGGAGCATTTTTCAAGACAAAGGGCATGACCAACCATTCAAAAAGGCCTTTGTTTGACTTGAAGGCAGTCTTCCATACATCTATTTGTTCTATCAAGACTTGGTGGTAGCCAAACTTCATATCAATATTACTGAAGTATTTTCCCCCCGTGAGTTGATCAAGGAGGTCATCGATTCAGGGAATTGGGTACCAATTTCTGACTATGATTTTATTCAGGGCCTGGTAATCAATGAAGCCTTACCAAGTTCCACCTTTCTTATGTACCAGCATGATTGGGCTCCCACAAGGTGATGAGTTGGGATGGATGTGCCCCTTATGGAATAGTTCTTGGATCTATCAATTGATTTCTTCATTCTATAACATAGAGTGGTGATAGAGTAGCCCATTGGGCAGCGGTGCGTCGAGGGTCAGATCAATAGGGTGCTTGACCTGACAGTGCAGTTGTACCCCAGTAGGTGAGGAGAAGATATCTGAGTATTCTTCGACGAAGTTATCTACTTTGTTCTAATGTGTGGAGAGGTTAGCTGTAGAGACCCTGGATGTGGTTGTGATATTTCACTCATTCCGAGAGTGAATCAAGAAGAAGACAAACTTCCCCATTTGAGAGATGACCTTTCTGCATTTCTTGGCAGAGATCAAGGAAATAACACTAGGTGGGACTGCCTCACGTATCCTGTACAATTTCCTATTCAAATTAATAATAACACTATGAGGCCTAGACTCATATACAACATGACATTTCCATAAATAAGGTTGGCCCAAAAGAACATCAAAAACTTCGAGAGGAGCAACGTCACACAATACCTCGTCCTTGAAGGGCTTGATGACATATGTGAGTCGACACTGTTGGCTAACTGTTATAACCCTAAAATGCACCACACAGGCTTACCTGGCATCAGGCCAAGCCATGCTGAATAAATCCTCAAAAAACCACTTAAAACAAGCAACACGCGCCCTAACTTCTCACTGGGCGCGAGCAACCGCTTGTTGTCCTTCTACTGCACGTGGGTATCCGCGGGCTAACCCATTACATCCCGCGGGTACCTAACAAAGAAAAAAATCAAGAAAGTTTCCGCCGGGACACGAGGCTTTTTGTCAGTTAACTGGAACTCTTCGCCATGCATGGCCGGGAGTTCGCCAAAAACCCTAGCTCCTTCTAGCCTATAAAAGGAGGGGTAGGGGTACTATTCAGGAGAAAAAATCATAGCAAAGAAACTCTGCCAAATTGCCAAGCCAGTTCTGTCCCAACCCTTTAGCCTTGCCTCAAGCTTTAGGAGAAATTCATGCAGCAGCAGTTGGAGGACA
>JZKD02S0033382.1:34634-45331 GCA_000966675.3 Picea glauca
AACAAAAAAATCAAATATACCCCAAAAAGAGGTTGGGAAAAGTATTTTCTTTATTGGCAGCATTATGAGTCACCCTTGGATAAATCACATCTGTCCGTTTGATTCATCAGACTATGGGATGTAGTACGACCTTAGGAAGCTTTGCTTGTTACAGAGTTGTGTCCTCCACCGTTTGGTTACTCTTCCAAACATATGGAGAGTTTGCGTTGCCTCCTTCTTCGTAGAATTATGATTAACAGATATGCTGCCTGAGTCTTATCACTTATTGTGCTATTGTCCAAGGGAAGTTTTTTACTTAGCCTGAGTCGGCCACTCTGCAATATGTCTCTTGTCCGTGTACCCGGCCATCCTGAAAGTCCAATCAAGTCTTTGTTCGAAAAATCAATAAAGCCTTCAGTCTGATCATCAAGATTATCAAGTCCGTAACCGACGAGCCATCGAAGACCTCTGGGTAGTGCATTCGTACACTTATATTACACTCCTACCCAAGTTTTAGAAGATTTTGAAGTTGTTGCTCGAGATCTGAAGTACATCCATCAGGCCAAAATAGCTTCTGAGAGATGGATACTTCCTATGTATATCTTTCTGATTTCGATGTGTAGCTCCGATGTGTATTGTTCGCGGCTACTCTTTGTAGTTATTTGACATGGATCTACAGTGTATTTGATTGGTATCCATGGTTCTGATTTATCCCGAGCATGGGTATGTCCACCTCGGTGAGACATTTGATATTTTTTGCAGACGACACTTCCTGATTCCTGTTTCCTGGGCTCACTCATTCAGCATCTCAGTACAGATTGGTAAAGAATTGGTAATGTATTTTGGCCATCAGATCCTCTTCTGACCTCACACATTAGGGGGAATCTGTTATAACCCTAAAATGCACCACACAGGCTTACCTGGCATCAGGCCAAGCCATGCTGAATAAATCCTCAAAAAACCACTTAAAACAAGCAGCACACGCCCTAACTTCTCATTGGGCACGGGCAACCGCTTGCTGTCCTTCTACTGCACGCGGGTATCCGCGGGCTAACCCATTACAGCCTGCGGGTACCTAACAAAGCAAAAAATCAAGAAAGTTTCCGCCGGGACACGAGGCTTTTTGTCAGTTAACTGGAACTCTTCGCCATGCATGGCCGGGAGTTCGCCAAAAACCCTAGCTCCTTATAGCCTATAAAAGGAGGGGTAGGGGTACTATTCAGGAGAAAAAATCATAGCAAAGAAACTCTACCAAATTGCCAAGCCAGTTCTGTCCCAACCCTTTAGCCTTTCCTCAAGCTTTAGGAGAAATTCATGCAGCAGCAGTTGGAGGATAGAAAGAAGAGGAAGAGCCCAGGATCAGGATCGAGGAACGGTGGCCGATCTCAGAAATCATTGTAAGTTGGTTCATATTGAGATTAATGAAAAAGATACTTTTCCCGTCCCAAATACATAAGTCTCGTCTATGTTATTTGATCTATGTTTTATCTCTAACCCCCTAGTAGATCAATAGCATGCATGCATAGTTTTGTCTTGATTGCAGGAAGCTTTGTGGAAGGAGAAAAAACAGCAAGGAGATAACAACTCAACGGAGGATCTACTTCAACCGTCGAAAAAGGTTGGTTTATTCTTCCCATGTTTGCCTGAGAAAAGGGGTTGAGATTTTGGGTAGAAGGTTAAAAGTTAAATCTTAAGGGTCATGATCTGCGTATAAGCTTAGAACCCTAACTTGTTAGTCCGTAGGGTAGATTACCCCACAACACTAACATGGAGATCGCATCCTTAGAGGAGCCATCCAATGGTGTAGGTTTGTGGGTGTGGTGTTGTCGGCAGGGCTAGCCACTTGACAACCTTTGTTGATATGTGGTTCTTCTGGCTACCACTATCAACGATGAAGTGCATCGGGGTACCTTTTACCCACATCTATGAATGGAAGAGGCACTCTCCTTCTACCTCATCTGGTTCATCAGGCTGGATCTTGGTGGTAGCAACAGTGGCAATGGGTTCCACGTCAATGATCTGTATTCCCCTTTTTTGTTCTGACTCAGATTTAAAACCCACATCTGATTTAGAGGCTTTCACTTCGGCCACTAGTGACTACTTTGAGCTGCAGTCAACAGTGTTATACCAAGGGCTCTTATGGAAGTTACACCACTTCTCGGTATCTTTCTTTGTCTTTTCGGTGTCCTTCTTTGCTTGCAGCTTAGACTAGTTGTCCTGATACTGTCCATATTTTCTCTGTCCTTTATTTTGTGGGTTGGGGCCGCCCTTTCTTGGCTTTTGTTGTGAGAGGTTCCCGGGCCCAAATTGTTGCCTCTTTTGTTTGAGCTTCTGCTCGATTTTGATGTCATATTGGTAGGCCATGCCCAAGGATGAGATGTCTAGAAATTCCATTTTTTTTCTGGATGTATCTATGCAGAGCACCACGATACTTGAGAACCAGATGTCTCTATGAGTCTTTGATACCCATTTTGGTGCGCAAGGTATGGTAGATATTTGTGAACTCTGGCACTGCTTGGGCTCTTTCTTGGCGCAGTGTGGTCCATTTTCTATACAAGTCATCATAACTTCCAACAGGTTAGTATTGTTCCTTAATATTATTCCTGAAGGATTCCTAGGTTTTCGTGATTGTAAATAACAAGGGTTCCTTTGTTTCATTTTTCTCACAGAAAGTTGCCCACCAATCTTTGACATGGGGAATGACTTTGAGGAGCGCAAAAGTAATATTTTCTCTATTTGAAAAGTTATCGATACCCTTCTAGTATATTCAACCACTTGTCTACACCATATGCGTCTATCTAACCTTCGAATATAGGAATATCGAAGTTTATTTGTACCTTGAAGGGGGCAGTGCCTCTGCTCGAAGAAGATGTGTTGCCTATTAGTAATCGTCGAAGGATTTGGGTGAAAATATCCACCATCTCATTCCTCTATTATGTTAGGTCTTCCTCAAGAAATATTTTGAAAGGATCTCATGTCCCGTCATATTTATTTTCTCCTTCCATGAGAGGTCGCTTGGGCGTGTGAGAGATTTGTTCCTCAAGAGAAACAAGCTCGATACCCAATTCTTTGTACTCTGACCTCATTAGGGACATGCATTAAGATGACATGGAGCAGACCTCTATGATACCATTGATTCAGATTTTATGAGTAGAACGAAATGACTACAGATTATTAATAGATTCTTAAAACAGAATAACAGAGATACAGTAAAATTGGTTTTCTATTCAACAGAAAAATAAGTTGAAACTGTAAAATGCAGCGAAAAGAAAGCTTGCTGAAATACTGGCGGCTTATATCTGAAAAGAGATGTGACGGATACACTCATTCCTAAGAAAATAATTACAATGAGGATCTGAAGGCCTTTTTACAATAAACAGGAGTGTCAAAAACCCTAGACATCCAAAAACCTAACCCTAGGAGATGAAGCATCAAAAGTCATGTGGGCCCCATTTGGGTAATTCAATACATCATCTTCCCAAGGTCGTAACTTTTGCATACGATCTTCGTTTTAGGTGCACAATAGCCCATTGGAAAGATCTATCCAAGGACTACAACCGTTGACAAAAATTTCATGATGAAATTTTCCAATCGATAGATACCCAAAAAAACGTTGTTTAGGGCCTCAAAACAGCTTTGGAAGTTCAGGACCCGAAAAAACTACTAAAAATAATAAATTACCAGAATTGCCAGAAAGTTGTTTTGAGCCATCTAGAAAATGTGGGTGACCAGTGATATCCACTTAGATAAGTTGTGGGCATAAGTGGCTCCTTGGAGGAAACCCTTCCTAGTGTACTATGCAACTTCCTGTTGTCCTTGCCTAGCCTAGGAATCCCTTCCCGATGGAGTTTAGTCCTAGCTCAGGGGTGACCCACTGTTGAGAGTGATGATTAATGTGGTCTAAGGCTATGAGGTTCGTGGAAGGTCTGCACACAGTTGGTGTACTTCAATTAAAATATAAGTACCATTTCCAAGTTTGGTTACGTGTTGTGTATGTATATATGTTGTTATATTTATGGGTTTTTCTTGTGATTACTGCATGTATTCTTTTTCAGTTATTTTTTGATGCAGGACCATCTCTCCACATCAGCTAGACAACCAACAAGACACA
This sequence comes from Picea glauca, assembly GCA_000966675.3. Classification (NCBI taxonomy): domain Eukaryota; kingdom Viridiplantae; phylum Streptophyta; class Pinopsida; order Pinales; family Pinaceae; genus Picea; species Picea glauca. The sequence continues at coordinate 38,725 of JZKD02S0033382.1, forward strand.
TCAATGCATGCAATCAAGGCTGAAGAGAGGCGCAGCCCTTGTTTTCAAATTCAAATTGAATGTAAATTAAATGTTTTAGGCTGGTGAGCCGTGAATCCATGCCTTTGCGCAGGCTGTAGGTAGATAGGAATTTAATGCTTTGAAGGGTGAGATCTAGGTCCAATTTCCAGACTAGATATCCCATTCAATGCTATAGAATAGGGTAGGTAGATTGGAGGGAAGAGATCGAAGAGCCCCCTCTTGTAAAAGGTCAATTTCGATCTCATTTTGTAATGAGGAGGAAGTTAGAATAAGTTGAGAGAGCAGAAGAGAAGGAGCTGAGACCTTGTTAAAGTTTGAGCTCAGGAACACCTTGTAAAAATAGGCATTTTCCAATTAATACAAACAACAATTTTTCTTGCATATTTCCTGTGTTGAATGAATGTCTGTGTGTGTTAAATTTATGCTGTAGATGTATGCTAGACATTTCCAGGGAGTTATTTTGATTTCAAGCTTGAGACGTTCTTTGTGGTTTCATGCCAGGAGGGCGTGACAGAGTACTGCGGTCTCTGAATACCAATGCACTTAAGCACTTCTGAACTCTGTGGATTCAGCCAAAGACATTCCAGGTGGACACATCAGCTGAATATTCAAAGTTGTGAAGCTCGTAGAGAAAAGAAACAAAGGTCGAGGCTTTTGAGAATTTGAAATTCTTCCAAGTCTGGGAAGAAAAGCGCCAAGGCTTAGCAGGAGAAATAGTTGTCGTCAGATCAACTGAGGAGATTTGGACCGTTGAAGGATTCTGCATCCAAGGAGTAGTGGAGGAGTGCAAGAAAAGGAGAGAATATGAGCCGTGGGATCTCGTTCAGAATCACCGACAGCCGTTAGATCTGTCGAGAGTTTCACGAGGGTAAGACCTCACACATAGAGTAGCAGAGAGAAAGTCCCGAAGTGGGTGATATTGGGATATCGACATTAGGGAGTTCAGGATTCCAAAGGACAGGAGTCCGGGAACTCGACATTAGAAATCATGAAAAGGTGAAAGAATATGAGTCATCTGTCTCGGGGAGGACGCGTGTCGTGGAATCATCCATTTCATAGATTCAGGCACTAGGACTCACAGAGGTGAGCATCTTGACTTCGCGAGTAGTGAAGTCCTGAGGAAATCTGAGTCATTCGTCTGAGAGCGAATGCGTGTCGTGAGATCGCCCATATTGGGGATTCAGACATCGGGAGTCATAGAGGGAAGTCTTTCGAATTCACAAGTGGTGAAGTTGCGAGAAGATCGGGACCGTCCATCTGAGGAGGACAGGTGGCAGAGATCTATGGATCTCGCGAACTTAGAGGTTTGTAATGTGAGAGACCAAGATTTGGGTGCTCCAAGTCGCAAGTGGAGAAGTCACGAGAGAATCACAGCCGTCCATTTGAGGAGGAAAGGTGGTAGCAATCGCGGAGTCAGCGAGGTGCCAAAAGAGATCCAGGATTCAGTTCTTGCGAACTCGGAAGTTCATAGGGTGAGAGCCCAAGAGTTGGGTGCTCCAAGTCACGAAGTCGCGAAATCATGAGGAGAGAGGATAGTCGTTGGATCCAGGTCATAGGAGGACCATTAGATCAGGAACCCCATCGCCTATAACGCGTTCGGGGGTTCGAAGGTTGAAAGGAGTCATTTTTTACTTCACAAGTAGCAAAGTGTCGAGAGTCGGACACAAGAGGAAACGTGGCAGAACCATAAGGTGGGCCCGGGTGATTTATAGGTGAATATACATCACTAGGAGGAAAGGAGTCAACACTCCATTGACTTCTCACATCTCAGGGATTCACGAGATAAGAGCATGAGAGCTTGACACTACAACTCGCGAAGTGGCAAGTTGCGAGAAGTGCGAAAGGAAAGTCAACCTTCGCTAACTTTTATGTATCGGAGGATCGCACAAGGAGGGAACGAGAGTTCAACCCTTGAACTCACAAAGCGGTGAGTAGCGAGAGGAGATAACACTTAGCCTAGCCGGTGGTCACCCGTGAAAGGCACTGACAGAGGAAGAGCCATACCCGTATCGGCATTTTGGATATCGCAAGATTGGAGAAGGAGGATTTGAATGCTTTGACTCGCGAACTCGTGAGATCGCAATATTTCATCAAGAGACATTGGGTTTGGCCCTTGGTCATAGCATTGTGGTCACTTGGGGGAGATAGGAGCTCGCACCTAGTGTTGTTCGCACAAGGGAGTTCTCGAAGGACCTATGGATCGATTCGAAGAAGATTCCAATAGGGAATCGAAAGAGTCAATTAGGCTCAAAGGATACAAAGGACGATCCTGTGAGCAGATCTCAGCCTGAGGGTCGATAGGTTTGCGTCAAGTGGTATTAGAGAGGGACTTCATCTGTAGATTTCAGGTGAAGTGAAGAGGAGAAAAATACAGTCAGAAAGATTGTAGATGAAGCTCAAACACTCATGGGTGCATAGTGATAGTAGTAGGTTTTCCAGGAGAGTAGACAAGGACAGCGATATGTCTACTAAAGGCCGAAGATACGTTGGAAAGAAAATCCCAGAGTTGATGGTCAAAAGACAATGTAAGTTGCTGAGATGGTGGTTCAGGCTTGCTGAAAACCTCAACATACCAGAGAAAGGGGTTTAGGTATGTGAGCCAGAGACTAGGAGAAATCTCAATGATGTTGAGGATGAAATGGGATTGGATGAAGATCTCAAGCACTACCAGGAGGGCAGAGAGGAAATTCCCAATTTCTAGGTGGGAAAAGAGTTGAGATCAGCTGAGGATCTCACAGACTGTCATGAGGACAGCCAGGGAATTTCACATTGCCAGGATGGAAATGTATTGAGATCATTGTGGGATCTCATAAACTACCAGGAGGGTAGCTGAGAGTTTCCAATTTACCAGGTGGGAAAGGGAACAAAGATGGGATCAGTTGATTCCATAGACTGTCAGTTGGGTAGCAGAAAAATCCCAATTTGCTAGGTGGGCAGGGATAAGCAGATGAGACTGTCTGAGGGTCTCATAAACTTAGAGGTGAGTTTGGATCAGCAGATGCAGCTGATAGAGGAGGCATAAATCTGTGTTGCAGATGCAGCAACAACAGAAGCAGGACAACTAGCTGAGACTGTCAATGAAGAATTGGAGTAGGTATTTGAGACTGCCCAAGAAGAAGAAGAAGAAAAAGGGAATGAGAATTCTGAGGAATGGCTCGATACTTTTAGCTAGGAAGCTAAAAAGAAGGAAGCTTCAGCACTGAAGTTGGCAGCAAAATAAGTTGAAGAGCAGGCAGGTAGATTGATCACTCCATGGGAGATGGAGCTGGAGATGCTGGAGGATTGGCTGAACAATGCAGAGCCAGCAGGAGAATTGGTAGAAGTTGAGCTCAGAGAAGGTGACTGAACAGCAGGTCAGTCAAGAGAAGACTGCAGAAATGAACTCTGTAGCAGGGTGGCAAGTTAAGGGAACAGAAGAAGATGAAGAAGATGGCATGGGAGATCATGGTGATCTACCTAATTGAAGGGAAATTTTACGGCTGAGGAGACTGCAAAAGCAGAGCCAGCCACTGGAGCAGCTGGATGAAGTGATTGAGGAGATCAAAGAGCTGATGATCAGGTCAACAGAGACTTCTAGCAAGGAGAATCTCAGTAGAGAAGCAGAAGAAGAAACAACAGGAGCAACAACAGGGAGATGGAGTAGATGAACAACTCCAGAAATTTGTTTGGGATCCAGGAGGATTTCCACAGCTAAGAAAGGAAGCTCATGAGCAGGAGCTCATGAATTTTGCAGCTGAGGAGTATGATGCAGGAGCATCTCTCCATGTTAGCTAGCTAGCCAACCAGCCATGTCAGCGTGTGCACTCAAGGCTGAAGAGAGGTCCAGCCCTCGTTTTCAAATTTAAATTGAATGTAAATAAAATGTTTTAGGCTGGTGAGCCATCAATCCATGCCTTTGCACAGGTTGTAGGTAGATAGGCCTTTAATTCTTTGAAGGATGAGATCTAGATCCGATTTGCCGACTAGATAGCCCATTTAATGCTATTGAATAGGGTAGGTAGATTAGAGAGAAGAGCTTGAAGAGGCCCCTCTTGTAAAAGGTCAATTTCGATCTCATTTTGTAATGAGGAGGAAGTTGGAGTAAGTCAAGAGAGAAGAAGAGAAGGAGCTGAGACCTTGTTAAGTCTGAGCTCAGGAACACCTTGTAAAAACAAACATTTGCCAATTAATACAAACAACAGTTTTTCCTGCATATTTCCTATGTTGAATGAATGTCTGTGTGTGTTCAATTATGATGTATATGTATGCTAGACCTTTGCAGGGAGTTTTTTTGATTTCAGGCTTGAGAGGTTCTTTGTGGTTTCATGCTAGGAGGGCATGACAGAGTACTGTGGTCTTTGAATACCAATGCACTGAAGCACTTCAAAACTCTACGGATTTAGACAAAGACGTGCCAGGTGGACACAACAGTTGAAGTCATCAATTCAGGAAATACCTGAGAGGTTGTTGAACACCTTAGGATGCAAGGTTGTGGAGAAACACAGTTGTAGATAGAATCTCTGAGGATTTCTGTAAATCTCTGCCAAGTGGGCATTGAGCCAGTGCAAGGAGTGCACAGAAAAAGAACTCTGCTATGAGTTCATTAGAAGTAAGAATCATCTAAGAATTCTTGATACTCTGCCAGGATGGCATTGAGTAAGTACTAGAGCACATAGAAGGAACTCTTTGAGTTCAGAGACTGAAGAAGATTCCATAGAAGGATCTTCACAGGGTTGTTGAACACCCTAAAAGACTCAGCAATAGGTTGCTTGAGCAGATAGAGTGCCAGGAGGGTATCATATTTCTCCATATGAGGGAGAAGGAAGAAGGAATTATTTTACTTAGAGCTATAAGTCTCAGAGAAGCTCAGAAGAGACAACACTTTGGGGTCCAAAGACTCTGCAGGAGCGCAGAAGTCAGAATCCTTCAAGGATTTGGGACCAAAGCTCAGGAGGAGTAGCATTCATAAGCGCAGGCAAGGATTCAAAGTTGTGAAGCTCACAGAGAAAAGAAACAAAGGTAGAGGCCTTTGAGAATTTGAAATTCTTCCAAGTCTGGGAATAAAAGCGCCAAGGCTCAGCAGGAGCAATAGCTACCGTCGGATCAACTGAGGAGATCTAGACCGTTTAAGGATTTTGTGTCCAGGGAGTAGTGGAGGACCACAAGAGAAGTAGAGAATTTGAGTCGTGGGATATTGTTCATAATCACCGACAGCCGTTAGATCTATCGAGAGTTGTACAAGGGTTAGACCTCATGCATAGAGAAGCAGAGCGAAAGTCTTGAAGGGGGTGATATCGGGATATCGACATTCAGGAGTTCAGGAGTCCGGAGGACGGGAGTCCAGGCACTCAACATCAGAAATCATGAAAAGGAGAAAGAATCTAAGACATCCATCTACGGGAGGATGCATGTTGTGGAATCATCCATTTCAGAGATTCGGGCACCAGGACTCACAGAGGTGAGCATCTTGACTTCGTGAGTAGCAAAGTCCCGAGGAAATATGATCCATTCGTCTGAGAGCAGATGCGTGTCATGAGATCACCCATTTCAGGGATTCAGACATCGGGAGTCATAGAGGGAATTCTTTCGACTTCGTGTGTGGCAAAGTCACAAGAAGATCGGGACTGTCCATCTGAGGAGGACAGGTGGTAGAGATCTAGGGATCCCGCGAACTCGGAGGTTCGTAAGGTGAGAGCCCAGGATTTGAGTGCTCCAAGTCGCGAGTTGCAAATTCAAAAGAGAATCACAACCATCCATCTGAGGAGTATAGGTGGCAGCAATCACAGAGTCGGCGAGGTGTCGAAAGAGATCCAGGATTCGGGTCTCGTGAACTCGGAAGTTCACAAGGTGAGAGCCCAAGAGTTGGGTGCTCCAAGTCATGAAGTCATGAAATCACAAGGAGTGAGGATAGCCATTGGATCCAAGTCATAGGAGGACCATTCGATTAGGAACCCCATCACCTATCATGCATTCGGGGGTTCAGAGGTTGAATGGAGTCGTTTTTGACTTCACGAGTAGCGAAGTGCTGAGAGCTGGACACGAGAGGACACGTAGTAGAACCACAAGGTGGGCCAGGGTGATTGACAGGTGAATACACATTGCCAGGAGAAAAGGAGTCAACACTCTGTTGACTTCTCACGTCTCAGGGATTCATGAGATAAGAGCATGAGAGCTCGACGCTACCACTCGCGAAGTGGCGAGTTGCGAGAAGTGCAAAAGGAAAGTCAACCTTTGCTAACTTTTAAGTCTAGGAGGATCGCACAAGGAGGGAACGAGAGTTCAACCCTTGAACTCAAGAAGCAGCGAGTATGCAAGATACCAGATATATAAAATATGCAGAACAGAAATGAAATGCTAGAAATGACAGAATAACAGTAAAATATCCAGCATAATCTTCACAATACATAGAAACGATATATGAAATAGCAACAGAAATAGCACTTTGAATCAGATAGCAATGTTCACAGGCCTCTTCAAGGGGGCAACCTCCAGTCGAGCAGTGCTCTGTTACAATAATATCCAATATAGGGTTCTCATACCCTCGACTCCTATTTATACTAAAAAGAAGCATCTAGAGGAAGATCCTTCTAGAAGCGGAAGCTTCTAT
>JZKD02S0033382.1:50624-73746 GCA_000966675.3 Picea glauca
GCACTGACAGAGGAAGATCCATACCCGTATCGGCATTTCAGGTATCACGAGATTGAAGAAGGAGGAGTCAAATGCTTCGACTCACGAACTCGTGAGATCACAAGATTTCATCAAGAGACTTTGGGTTTGGCCCTTGGTCATAGCGTTGTGGTCACTTGGGGGAGATAGGAGCTCAAACCTAGTGTTGTTCGCACAGGGGAGTTCCCGAAGGACCTGTGGATCGATTTGAAGAAGATTATGGCAGGGAATCGAAAGATCCGATTCGGCTCAAAGGATACAAAGGACGATGCTGTGAGAAGATCTCGGCCCAAGGGCCGATAGGTCTGCGCCATTTTTCCATTATGTTGTGTGATAGCAGAATGTAAATCAATTGTTAATTTGTATGTGTTATTATTGCTTCCGCATTAATCTATGTATGAAAAAAATGTTTATGTCTAGTCTAAAATTTTTGTTAGGTATATATACTATGTATATTCGAGCATGATAGTTTTATGGAGTAGCATGGCCTGGCCTGAGTGGATGAATATGTCACAAATTGGTATCAGAGTGAAAATTATGTTTACAGAGAAATGTTGTCCAGCATGTTGGTGTTTGGGGACATTATAGGATTGCTTGCAACCCACAGTTTATAACTGGTGCACCTCACTACTAGCCAACATGAATAGCCAAGTGACAGATTGCAAACTTTGTAGAAAGAGGAACTTCAGGTTCGCGTCTACCCTAGAGTTGAGATTGTTCTGCATGGACCTAGGGATCTAGCCATGTCACGGTGGAATGAGGTGATGATACGGTAGGGGGTTTGTAGTGTTCCAACACCCTACAACGATGTGTTTTTTTTCTGGTGGAGTCGGTAGGTGATGGCTCTAGAGGAATACCCTTACGCATGGATTGACTTCAGAGGAGATCTGGACATGACATTACCACCATTTCCCCCCTACAGAGACATACGTATGCCAACATTTTTTGAATATTTCATTTGTTTTGTATTTTTTCATAAGAAAACAAAAAGCATTTTGGATGATTTCAAGTATTAACTAAACATGTGTGTGTCACAGACGTGGGTCCATGACTACTGGAAGGACTTCCATGACACTAGCGGAGGCACTAGGGGGATAAGCTAGCGGGAGGGAACGTTGATAGCGTGCTTCAAAATGTGCAGGGAAAACCGTATCGTTTGACGCAGAGGATTCCCATGGTTCAAGTAGAGGATCTGTTGGAGGCAATGCGATGACAGGTGGTCAGTGTTCCCCATGCTTGGGTACGACTCTTTCAGCATCTCGCAAACACCATGGTATTCTATCATGACACTCATTCTGTGCCACAAGAGTATATGTTGTGATTATTGTATGATCGACCGTATATGTATTTTGAGGGTGTGAGCCCCAATTTTGTACTATAACATCATATTTGTTTTTGGAGAGATGAAATATATAAAAACATTGATCTTCGGATTTACTTATATTACAATGTGTACATTGATGAAAGTGTTTTCTTTGCTTTAGTTATGTGACAAATGGAAATCTAAAACAAAATTATCATATGCATCGGACACATAATTAGAACTTCTAGGTATGTGATGGTAAGTAATAAAATCAAAATGTCGCTCCAAAAGTCGTACCCATAATAATTGTCAGAGTAGAGTAGGGTTATGCACATGATAGATTCTGTTCAACTAGCATACTACTAACTAGGAGTCCAGGAAAACTTATAAAGAGTGAATACCATGTGAAATGGCATCGCACAAAATTTCTATAACAACGCTATATTCGGCCACATTATTCATGGATGGTCCTAGCCAAATGCCACCTAAAGACACTAGTAGACCCTCGGGTGACTAAAAAACCCCAGAGGTGGAAGCCAAGTTCTGTGTATGATGAATGACCCCATCTACAAATCCTAAGTAGACTGAATACTTTGTTGACATCTTCCAACCAAGGAAAAACTTGATAAGCAAGCTGAGGATAAAAAAGAGGGAAAAGATATATACACTAAAAGATATTAGTATACAAATAGTTACACTCAAGCTTGGGGCTCAAGTGTAATAAATTTTCAAATAGAGCCCATTCCTGGGCTCAGCCATCATGTTCCCTTCATAATATTATAATTCATAGGCTCCTTTCTCTAAGACACGCCACTCAATATAGGGACAGTTCCACATGGGTTTGAAATTGGCTTCCCCCAATGGTTCTTTGGCTTGGTCATATAGAAGGACCAAGTCACCCTTAGCATAATGTCGAGGATAGACACACTTATCATATTGGACMTTGACACATATTYTATTCACTTAGATGGCCATGGAGATGTCTCAACATTGCTCATCTAKACTCTCTAGGTGTACAAGGTGTTGGGCCCTTAGTTTTTGAATAAGAAGATATGCAAGAAGGACTACAGTCCCAATTTTGGTCTAGTATGAGTTGCGAAAGATACAAAAGAAGTTGRATAGTAGAGAAGGGAAAAGTAATAGAAATCAGTTGTGAAAAGGACAGCRCAACTCTAGCAAGGAAAAAGGAGTTGCAACAGAACAAGAAAGCATGTGAGCTGAAAGGCAGAAGACACGACTTAGCTTATATATAGGGATGAATATGATTGTAAAAGGGTTCGATCATGATTGAAAAAGGTTCTCCCCTTGTTGCTGATAGTAGTACGAGGTCATGCTTGAGTCCTGTAAATGTAATATGTACACCAGTTTGGGTAAATAGAGCTCTGTAACATGGGTCTAGAGCCAGGAATCTATAACACAACAGTACTTTGGATCTCTGAGGTTGTATCTGGTAAAGATCTGAAGATAATATATGAAGAAGGATCCAAAATTTCAAAATATTTTGTCTCATTTCGTGTTTATACTTCTTCATTGTATCTTTACATTACTTCTTTATGCTTCATAAGCTCCACATAATGTCTATGTGTTTGGATTCTTTCCGCAACCTAAGTAGCTTTAATTTATGTATGTATGAGATCAGACCTACTCTGTATTTAGTTTGTCTTCAACAAGATCAATATGAATCTTGAAGATTCTCTAAACCCTCCTAAGTATTTTCCTTGTTCTTTCGCATCCTTTTGTCTTAGCCATGCTTCGGGTGAGACTTCTTCTCTTCGAAGGCGATTAAAATGCCAATTCTCTATACTACATGGTACCTTTTGTTGGTAACCTAATAAGGACCATGGTCTAATCAATCTTGTGCCAACAAAATGGTTATTTTGTTAGAACCTGCTTTAAAAGGGAACCTGTACGGAGGATGCTTCTCTAAATTCACAGATCTAATATTGACCAATGATGGGAGAGAAATTGTGACACCTTCATATGGAAATAAGCAGAGCTGAGAAGAAAATATGTGAAAGATACTCGGGAGGTACTTTTTTACTTAGAAAGATCAAGCGAACAGTACGAGATATTTTATCTTAAGTTCTCAAAAGAACATTTCCACTAGATATATAGGCTCCAAGAAGCTCATGAGTTCAAGGAATGAGTCAAGAGGACCTGTACTTGGGATACAGAAAATATTTCAGCACTTCATCAGTTGGATTGTCTAGTCGTGCACATGATTGATTTCTTGGTAAATACCACATTAGAAGGATACATTATTGATATTGCAGCTGAGAATCACCAATATTTTTCATGAGCAGAAGCAGATTTCAAGAAAGGCGCAAGGGGAATACTGTTGAGAGAAATCCCCCTATGAATTATTTTTTTCTTGATGGAAGAGAGGATTCTAACTATGTCCCCAACTGAGATGGTAGCGTAAACACCCTCGCTTGGGGTAGGGAGAGTTTTGGGTGGAGTCATGGCATGAGAGAGGGGAAGGGGTTCTTTGAGAAATGGGGGAAACAATAAGAAATGTACTCAAGATATGAGCGAGCCTTGAAAATATCCGCCATAGTTTATAAGTGGTGGCGTGACAAGATAAAGAAAGCATCAAAACAGTCTAAGAAGTTGTGGAAAGAAGCCAAACCAGGAAAAGTAGAGGAAAGATAGATGGATGAGTTGTGGAAGATGAGAAGATAGGAAATAATTGTCAATTAAAGACTAACTGAGAGAGAAGCACAAAGAGAAAGGAGTCCCTAGGAGGGTGGATAAGAAGGAGAAGGTATAGAAGCAAGAGATAAGGAAGTCGACATGGATATTAAAGAAGAACTAGAAGATTCATCCTTGATGACAGGAGACATCGGGAATTCCACTGAAGAGACCACTCCAGAGGAAGAAAACGAGACCCCCCAGATCAAAGAAAATTTCCCCGAAGCCAATGGCACCAGCCCATAATCGCCCATACCCCAAGTGTATTCTATACAAGCAGTAAATTCAATACTACATTCTTATGCTAATTATGTTCCAGTACAATTAGTTAGTCAGTCACAGGCATGAAGTGTGAGTAGAGGGACGATATTGGGATCCCTTGGTAGATCGCAAGAATGACCGTTATTTTTTATTTTGATAGGAGCAACACGATCAACAATGGTTGGTCATGCGAGAGGTTCGATTGCTCGATACACAAAATTGTGGGATAAGGGAGACGAAGATTTTGAGCAACATTGGTTCTTGTGTGAGGCAATCTGGAGCTCCAGAGGAACTCTTGATGCCAATAAACTAGTTGACTTCCAGACTACCTTGAGAGGTTGTGATTTTAAATGGTATATGAATGACATTGATCTAGGAGTGTCAGGAATGCAAGGTCAAGAGTTCACACTTGCCTAGCTACGGACAAGGTTCATAGCGAAGTTTAAGCTACCTCAGTATATTCATGGATTCCTATCTCTGACACGAATTTTGTTAATGCAACAATGGATAACCACTTTGACAAATGCCTTGTAACAATCAATGAAGATTGAAGCCATGGCAGGATATCTGGGGAGCCTGAGAGTGACCAGACCCCCGACAGATGCAAATTTGGTGCAACTACAAAGGAAAATATCAGCGCTTACAGAAAAAATTCAAGAATTGATGATACCTAGACTAGGACAACCGCAGGTCTAGTGTACCGAATGTTACATAGAAGGGAATATGTTAAATGGATGTCCACGAATGAGGGGAATGGGACCTCCTCATAATCTAATGGGGCCCTCACCAGGACCCACGGGAGGAGTTGCGCAAGTATCTATGAATTTACCATTCCATAACCCCACCCCATATCATACTTTTCCAAGGATCCAAACAGCACCAACAATCAAGTATTGCGAGATTTTTCGAATCCATGGGCATGGGCCTAGACAGTGCCCCATTATCCATAAGTATTCAATAGTACCAAATAATATACACTGTGATTTTAGCTCATATACCACACATACTACTAATCAGTGTAGAGCGTTGGATGCACTTGTAGATAAGTTGGATCGAACAACATTCAGGGTGAATGAAACCCGTCAGGGACCAAGAAGAGGTCAAGGAGGTGGATCCGAAGGAGACTTCAAAGGAGGAAGAACTAGGGGAAGAGGACCAAAAAGATGTTATAACTATGATGAGTAAGGCCATATGTCTAGAGATTGTCCTCATCTAAAGTGTGCATGGTTCTCTCACTGTAAAACCAATGAGCACGCAACTGAAGAATTCCAAGAACTAATTGCAAAATGGGAATATCGGGTATGTCAATGAGGAACTAACCTCATCAGTTCAGAAATCAAAATATTTATTATAGGACAATTTCCCAACCTTAATATCGTCACTCAAGGAGGTGTAAAGACTAGAGTTGATGCTGATAATTTACCTAATATCCAGAAGGCAGCACCTAATGAATACATGTATGATCCTCTAAAACAGAAGTTGTTCTTTAAAGATGTTATAGAAGTATTTGAGAATATCCCTAGCCTTGATATGCAAGAGAAACCCTCTCAACCTATTTTTTACCCTAATATTTCACAAGTCGTTGCTTCACACCCTACACTCAAAAACCATGCAGTCACACTGAGACAACCTGAGCAACCACAAAACATAGTCGATCAATGGTTTCAGTTATTCTTTGATATTATTGGGAATGACCAGTTAACATAAAAGTTGAGCAACGCGTTATACCTAGTTCTAGGAAATGAAGAACCCACAAAAGAGAGAATAAGGACTAATCTTCCTAAGAATAATTATTAGAGAGTACAGAGAAGGAAAGTATGAACTGTAAAAGAATTCAGAGTAGTAGCCTAGCTAGATGAATTTGAAATTATGTTATGTTAGATATAGGATCTGATGTTAACATACTTCCTAAAATGACTTATGAGGCCTTAGGAAAACCCCAATTTACATACTCCCCAATCCAGCTAAGAATGGCCAACCAGTATTGCATTTTCCCAATAGGAATACTGGAGAATGTGGAAATAGATGTTGCAAGAGTGAAGAATGTAGCTGATTTTGAGGTAATTGAAATTATGGGGGATAAGGACCCTTATACTTTCCTACTTGGTATTTATTGGGCCTATGAAAACTATGCAGTGATCGACCTAAAGAAAGACACTATGACATTTGAGGTAAATGGAATCAAGGTAGTTCAACCCTTGGATCTGTATGTAGGCCCCAAGTATACGGAGCCAATGGATAACAATATGGAGGGAGAAGACTTGGATCAATTGTACATTGTAACAACAGGAACAAGAGAAGATTACATAAATCCTATTGTTGATGGATCATTAAGTTGGAGGAGTATACAATTAGTGAACGAAGATTCAGAATTGGCATTTAGAAGTTGGCAGCAAGGCTCATATGAAAGATTCTGAAGGAGATGTGCAACTGTTAGGGAAACTAGATGGGTCAGAACCATGGTCAAAGAACACCCAATATACGAAGGTACCTCATGACTTGATAGTTTTCTGATCAGCATAGAAGAGAAGGTAGTAGGGGATCAAAGGATCTCAGTACTGGATTTATCCCTCCAAGACACCCCTACCAGATGGTGGTCTAATCAAAAATCCTTACTCAGAAAGTGGGATGATGTGAAGTAAGCTATCAAATATAGGTTTCAGGATAAGGATTAGCTAGAATCAGATATGCAGACGAATTTCCAAGTTGCGCAACTGTTCAATGGAGAGTCTGATCCTAAATCACATATTGAACAGTGTGTGACACAATGGCAAGTTGTGAAAATACCTTCTCACTTCTGGGTTTAGGTATTTTCCCACTCACTAGGTCCAATCCTAAAATCTTGGTTCATGCATGAAGAAACCAAAAGACAGACTAGTGACTGGAAAACATTGGAAAATCACTTTTGCAAGGACTTCTCTTTTTCAAGTAAGTACCCTAAGATTGAATAAGTCTTGCAAAGAATTAAATAATTTCTTCGTATAGACAATAATAATCAGAAATCAGACCTAGTGGTATGTGCAAATCACAACTAAGAACTTCAGACTAATCTTCACCTAAACTTACACATGAAACTTGTAGAATGCTATAAGATTGAAAAGGATTTGGAAACGCCAGATGATTTAGAAGAATTAAGAAACCTATCCATTAAAGAGACACGAGGGAAAAGGGAAATCTAGAACATCATACCCAGTCAGACTGATGGTTCTTATAATCACCCATTGAAGTTGTGCAAAGTCAATATAGGAACCAAAGAGTAACCCAAGATAGCTATTGTGGGAGATTACTAGGATGAGAAAGCGAGTCAATAAATACATAGTTTGTTGCGGGAATATGAGGATTTTTTCCCAAAAACATTTTCAAAGTTAAAAGGGATCAAAGGAGCTATGGGAGAAATGAAAATTGAATTAAAACCAGGGTCAAATCCTGTGAGGCATAGACCATACCGCCTTACCCCCAGAGTGAAAGAGAAGGTTGAGAGGGAAATAGACAAGATGATGGAAGCTGGACTTATTTTTCTAGTGGAAGAAGAAAAATGGGTCAGCCCAATAGTCATCCAAATCAAGAAAGGTATAGAGGATATCATGGTCTGTGTAGACTACAAAAGCCTTAACTTTGCTTGCGTGAATGACCCTTTTCCAACACCTTTTACCAATGAGGTGCTAGAACAGGTTGCGGGGAAAGAGTCTTTCTCATTTATAGACGGATTTTTTGGGTATCACCAAGTAAGGATTGTTGAAGAGGACAAACAAAACACCACATTCATAACGGAATGGGGGTCATTTGCCTACAATGTGATGCTATTCGGCCTGAAGAACACTCCTGCAATTTTCTCTAGGATTGTAATAACATCTTTCTGAGAGTTTATTCACAAGTTTATAGAAGTTTATATGGATGATTGGACGGTATATAGTCCTCTCAAGGAACATGTAGCACTACTATGTCTGATGTTTGACAGATGTAGAGAATTGCAAATATTGTTGAACCTCAGAAAGTGTATCTTTTGTGTGCCACATGGAAATTTGTTAGGCCAAATAGTATGTTGAGAGGGAGTACTAGTAGACCCAGCCAAAGTTGCAGTCATTGTGAACATGCCACAACCTATGATTGATAAGAATTTGTGTGCCACATTGGGACACATGGGGTTCTACCATAGGTTCATCAAAAGATATGAAAACATCACTACACCGCTGGAAAATCTATTAAAGAAGGACGAAGTGTTCCAATGGACCCCAGAATGTGATAAAGCGTTTGAGACCCTAAAGGAGAATATCAGCACAACACCTATCCTGATATTTCCAAATTGGGAAAATGAATTTCATGTCCACGTAGATGATTCATGTATTTCCTTAGGAGATATCTTAGCACAACCAAGGGATGGAGCCATGGATCATCCTATCTATTTTGCGAGCAGGAAGTTATCGCAAGTTGAGCACAATTATACAACGACATAAAGGGAGGGTTTAGCTATGATTTATGCTTTGCATAAATTTAGATATTATTTGTTAGGTTCTCATTTTAAGTTCTTTATTTATCATTCTGCATTGAAATATCTAGTTAACAAACCTATGTTGGAAGGGAGAATTTGTAGATGGTTTCTATTATTTCAAGAATTTTCTTTTGAAGTGATCATTAAGCCTAGAAGATGCAACGTAGGGCTTGATCACTTTTCTTGATTAGATTTAGGTGAAAGTGGTGGAGCAATTGATGATCAGATCCCAGATGTAGATATTTTCTGGGTTGAGGCCATACCAGAATACTTGGAAGACATAATAGTCTTCTTAAGTACAAGAGCCTATGCATAAACATATTCTGCAACCCAGAAATTCCATATGGTTGTTAGGGTAGCAGACTATCAGTTGATTGCAGGGAAATTGTATAAATTGGGACTAGATAGTATCCTCAGGAGATGTGTCTTGGATCATGAAAGACAGGATATACTATGGGAGTCCCACAATGGAGTTATGGGTGGTCATGTGGGAGGAAGGACCACTACACAAAAATTTCTTCAAGATGGACTATGGTGGGCCACGCTCTTCAAGGATGAAAATGTATATGTTGGATCATGCGATGTCTATCAAAGAGTGGGTAAGCCATCATGATGAGATGAATTACCACTTCAACCAATTTGTGCTTTACAATAATTTGAGAAGTGGGCGATTGAATTCATTAGGCCGATCAATGCCGCAACTAAGCATTCAAAGGCTAGGTACATTATTACCACAACTGACTACCTTACACGTTGGGCCGAGGCAACAGTTTTTCAATATTGTTTGACCGATACTACTACAATGTTCATTTTTGAAAATATTATCACTCGATTTAGATGTCTTAGGAGTCTAACCAGTGATCATGGATCTCATTTTATCAGTAGTATCATAGCAAATATTACAACAAATTTCTTGAACCAACATCATAAAATCAGTCCCTACCACCCACAAGCTAATGGAATAGTATAAGCATTCAACAATATTATGGAGAGAGGATTAACGAAGTTTTTTTGTGCAAACATGGAAGATTAGGATGATAGAGTTCCAACAGTACTATGGGATTACAGGAAAACCACAAAGAAACACAACAAGTACACTCCATTTCAGCTAATTTATGGGAAAGAGGTTGTGGTGCCTATAGAATTCATTACTCCAAGTTTGTACATTCCACAGATCACACATATGTAGGAGGAAGAATCAGTTGTGCAGAGACTCATGTAGTTACAAGAACTTGAAGCGACCAGGTTTATGGCGGAATTCCATCAGTCAGTTAAGAAAGCAAGGAAAAAATCTTGGCATGACAAACACATTAAGACTAAAGTCTTTGCAGAAGGAGAAAAGGTCCTCCTCTATGACAGTTGGTATCAGAAGCATCCTGGAAATTTGTGCATGTATTGGTTGGGACCATTTATAGTTGTGGAGATCCGACCTTCTAGAGTAGTCAGACTTTCACAACTAGATGGTATGTCACGATCGGGATGGTTGAATGGTTCTTGCCTGAAACCCTATACATCTCATAAATGAGCTAAAGGAATGTTTCTCTAGTCCAAAGGAGCATGTATAGTAGTTAGATTAGATGTTTATGCAATTTCTATAAATTCAGTTAATAAATTCGATGTGTGCAGTGTTGTGCCGCGACATGTAAATCATTTTATTTTTCTGTCTAAGTGTTGTTTGATCCATAACTGCTTACTCAGGAGCATAGGATCAGAAGCATAAAGAACCCATTAATGACATTCATTAATATGATGGAGACCCCTTTGTGGTTGGAGGGAGAACGAATCTGAACACTATCTGAGTCCATGAGCCACACGATCCCAGTCCAGTCACAACCTTTATTGTTAATATGATACCTCGTCTGAATTCAATTAATCCATAAATCCACGATATGCGAAGATGCCATCGGTATTCACCTCAGGATTCTCATCCATCAAATGTTAGGGTTTGAAATCGGCCATGTCCCAATCCAACTTGCACAGTATATGCCAGAATCTCCCAATAGGATTTACCCCGTTAACCTGTCTCATCGGACAACTCATATCTAAGTTGCATCCATAGGGTCATGATGAACAACATTTATTGTTGAACTTTCCAGCTAAACCCAAGTATAAGGCTCTAATAACTCGTCGTAGAAAACATTGTTTTCAGAAATCACTTAGAGATTTTCGAATTCTGTAGAGAAAGAAAGCCTATGTAATCATGAGACCCATAGTTGTGACCACCAAATCCTTGTTTCACCACAGAATTTGTTGATAATACATAACTCACAATGGCAAGAGATACAAGAAGTTGAAGCATCATGTCCAAAGATGCAGTATCAGATGAGCCATGCAACCCTCGAGTTGAGGTCATGCATGATCTCAAGGGGAAGGTGGAGCAGTTCAAGCTCCTTGATCTCTACTTAACAGATCAAGTCTTGTTCCCCCAGATGAACATAGATGTCTTCTAGATTATCTCTCCAAATGAGTTGGGAGGCATGCATTTTATGCCAAATCCTGAATTCATCAACCGCAGGGACTTACCAGTGTTCAGTACCACTGGCGAATTTGCACAGTGCACCAAGTTCCCGATCAACAAGGTGTACGATAGAAGTCTCTGGTTGGATAGGAGATATCCAATCCATGACGAAGACATCCACCATCTTATGGGACTTTCCCTTGAGGGTGAGTACATTTCGAAAGGATTCCAGGGTCCCAACAAGAACGACAAAAAGAAAGGGGAGCCCAACCTATACGAACGGTTCCACATGTAGAGGGGGGGCACACAACCAAAATTGACCCCATACTACCAGAGATGGTCAGGACCGGTTGCTACATCATAGCCAACAAATTCATGAGGTCATAATATAAGGGAGAATGCACACTAGATGCATTATCAGTGGTTGATTTTTGTGTAGTTACCTGTTCGAGGAACTACTCGTAGCTTGTGAGGAAGCCCAGGAGAGGGGTGGCACCTTCACATATGGATACTTGTATCTTTCATTCACAATGCTCAAGTGGATGACACCCACTGGAAGACCATTGGAGATATAAGAAAAGGGTCACCTCGAAAAGATGTTTGATCCCTGGCATTCAAGGGTAGACTCGGAGAACACAGCCTTCAACAACACGACATTCTCCAAGAGGTATAACAGGCTCATTAACGCAACACCAAGGTTGTGCATTCCACAGGAGCTCCGCAACTGCAACACAAGGAACATTACCTTCAGCATGAACCAACACCATATGTTTGTATGGCTAAGGTATGGCAATAGGGAGGACTTCCATTCAAGGATGTTTTCATTCTACTTAGATGAGGAGGCCTTCGAGAAAGAGGTAATGTCATGGCCAGGAGTTAAACACAACCCGCACAAGTTGGGGATGCACTATGGTTTTCATATCGAGCTGTTGAAGAAGAAAGGAAAATAAGTAGGGGTAGGACCGAGCTTAAGCTCAGAGGTTCCAAATAAATAAGCTCCATCATAGAAGGACTCTGAAGAGGAGGAGGAGACGCAGCCACTAGAGAGGAAGAAAATAACATTGCATATATTCCCGCAAATTCCAGAGCAAGCCTTGTTGACAACTAAGGATGTCAACGAAATGTATGATGGGGTCCCCCATCATACATATTCATGATGACCTTGAGCCTGGCACTCATCCATCCACCATCATCACTGAGAACCCTCCATCACCACCACAATCTCAATCGCCACCCCCAGAAACCAACAGTCCACCCAAAACCACTGATCCAGAGCCCATGCAGTGTGATCCTCTAGAACCACCTAAACCAGAACTCCCAGAAACAATCCCATATTTAACTAAAGAGAGACCAAAACTTCTTGGTCCAAATCCATAAGTATCTGAGAAATGAATGCAGCTGACTGGCCTGAACCCTGATGCCCAGGACCAATAGATTGTACCTTTTTTGCAGTAGAAGGACACTCAAACGGTAGAGGAGATGAAATCTCTAAGTCCCCAACACATTTCCTCAATGACCAAGGTTGAGTGTGCCATGGGAAGCACAACTCTAGAAGTGGAAGCCCGCAAATAGGTGTAACTACCAGAGGTTTAGAAGGAACTAGAATCAACTTCAGGGAAAAGTGCAACATTAGCATGGGAGCATATGCAGCTAGTTATCCAAAACCCTCAGCAATGCACAAAGTTGTTGCAACTCTACTTAGATAGAACAGATGTTTTGATGCTCTTGCCATCAACGTGGAGGTTTAGGCTTGTGTAAAGACCACCCACAGGAGAGGAGGAGGTATAGACTCCTTTTGAACATTCAACGACCAATGGACTTCCACAGCAGGCCCGAGAAACCAAGGACGCAAACCCTTCATCTATTGACCTTGCACAATGGCTAGCAACACACTTAGTTGGAATGATTAGAGCATCAACTGATTAATTGGAGCAGGGGCTCCAGCCGACCCAAAGGTCTGCAAAGTTTGCAAGGGAAGAAGTGCTCCTTGGGAAAGCATGTAGAAAACAAGAAGAACACATAAAGATCCAGGTCGAGAAAAGACTAGAAAGAGTTCAGGAAAGGCTTACTGAAGCCTGGCTGAAAATTTGGAAGGTCACATCCCAAATTCTAGAAGCCAATGATGCACAAGATCTAGAGCATCAGATTGAACTCCTCCAAGGAGCATGGTCACAATTGGTCATTCACGTTGAGCATATGGAAGTGCAGTGTCAGCATACCCAACAACAAGCAGAGTAGCAGCCTCGGAAGCTACAAGAGCAGATGGAAAAGATAGTTCTAGAAGAAAACAATGTCTGAGAAGAACTACACAAGCGCACAACTGAGTGCAAAAATATTTTCAGAGAATTCACCGATTAGATGGGCATCATCAGTAGGGAAAACCAGACTTTTGAGGATGTATACACTAGAATCCAGGTGTTAAATGAAGAAGTTTTGTCTACGATGGATATATTGGAGCAACAAAAGAAGTTAGATCAGATTCATCAAATGGACAATGATTTGAACTCTCTATTTGACGTGCAATCCGCAGCTAAGAAGGAGCTACACAACTTTCTCCCTGTCATTCAGATAGTTTATATGCACATGGATCAAGTTGATGCAACAAAAAATTATGAATGGAACTCTTTAGTGGCATCCAATCCCAAGGGATGTATTACAGATGCGACCCAACAGTTCGTCACTGAGGCCTCACTCCTTTCCATGAAATGGAAGGATAAAGTTGGAAGCTTTCAGTAAGTTAAGAAGCGGGCCTTGGAGTTGGTCCCAGAGTTGGGCCCTTCATTTAAAGAGGCAAAGGAAGAGAAATCACAAGAAGAAGAGAAAATGAAAGAAGAAAAGGAGGACAAGGGAAAGAAAGAGTTCCTCCTAGAAGTTGTGAAAGAGTCGAATACTTTACTTGAGGGTGAGTCAAGGCTTGTGTTTAGAGCCTGTTGGGCCCTTCGTTTTTGAATGAGAAGCTGTGCAAGAAGGACTACAGTCCCAGTTTTGGTCTAGAATGAGTTGCACAAGATACAAAAGAAGTTGGACAACATAGCAAGGAAAAGTAACAGAAATCAATTGTGAAAAGGAAAACTCAACGCCAGCAAGGCAAGAGCAGTTGAAACATAGAAAGAAATCATGCAAGGTCAAAGACATAAGACACTACTTATCTTATATATAGGAATGAATATGATTTTAAAAGGGTTCGATCATGATTGAAAAAGGTTCTCTCCTTGTTGTTGATAGTAGTACTAGGTCGGTCTTGAGTCCTATAAATGTAATTTGTACACCATTTTGGGTAAATAGATATTTTTAACATGGGTCCAGAGCCAGGAGTCTGTAACAGAGCACTAATTTGTATCTATGAGGTTGTATCTCATAAAAATTTGAAAATAATATATGAAGAAGGATCCAAAATTTCAAAATATGTTGCGTCATTCTGTGTTTATACTTCTGCATTGTGTCTTTACAGTACTTTTTTATGCTTCATAAGTTCCACATGATGTTTATGTGTTTGAATTCTTTCCCCAACCTAAGTAGCTTTAGTTCATGTATGTATGAGATCAGACCTGCTCTATAGTTAGTTTGTCTTGCGCAAGATCGGGATCAATCTTGAAGGTTCTGTGAACCCTCCTAAGTATTTCCCTTGCCCTTCCCATCATTTTGTCTTAGTCACGCTTCGAGTGAGACTTATTCTCTTCAGAGGAGTTGAAAATTCCAGTGCTCTAGACTACATGGTACCTTTTGTTGGTAACCTGAGAAGGACCCTGGTCAGATCAATCTTGCACCAACACGAGACATTGTTTGAGATCAGAAGTGTTAGGTAGGAGTGAAACTACCATTCTAAGAGAAGGGATTTCACATTCAATAGGTAGGATCAAATCAACACCGTGCAATAACTAGAAAGGAGAATAATTGGTGGAATTCTTAACCGAGGTTCAGTATGCCCAAAGTGTTGGATAAAGAATGATATGCCAATCAGATTTTCTCTGGTCAACAGTTTTCTACAAAATGGCCTTGAGAGACTTGTTCACAACCTCTACTTCTTCATTATCCTAGGGGTAGTAAGGGGAAGAATAACCATGTCTAAACCCCAGTCTTGATGCTAATTATTGCATCATTTCATTCTAAAAGTGACTTCCATGATCAATGACAATCTCACTCGGAATTATGAGCCTGGCTATAATTTGATTGAATACAATGAAATAAGCATTCTTACCATCAGATTTAATTGTAGGCATGGACTTAAGCCCACTTATTAAAGTAGTCTATGACCATGATAATGTGTTGATGCCTCCCAGCTGAATTTGGGTTGCAATCCACAAAATCCACGCCCCACTTGGTGAAGGGACCGACTGTAATGACTGGATGGAGAGTTCCTGGATGCGAGTGAATTTTTCAAGTGAACACTTGGTAGGTGTGACACTTCTTAGCCTCTTCGATGCAATCTTTAAAAACAAACAGCCAAAAATAATTGGCTCGCAAACCTTTTTGGGATGTCGCAAGCCCAAATAAATGATGACCACAAGCCCCATTATGGCAATCATTTATAACATACTCATCTTCTTCATGAGTCAAGAAAAGAGGCAAGATATTTTCTACTCCTCAACAATACAAAGTTTTGTTGATGATAAGGTAATTCTCAACTTCATATCATATACATCATCAGTCATCTCACTAGAGATGCTAAGGAAACTTAAAGTTTGAAGATAAGCAACAATATCTCCATACCAGGGGTCTAACGACGAGACAAGGAAAATGTGTTTATCTGCAAATGAATCAACATGAATAACATCCTCATCTAACCGAGGGAATTGCGATATTAACTCTACAAAAACTTGCGACTTTTTGGACTTCACAAAAGAAAAATCGAGATCAAATTCTTGTAGAATGAAAATCCATTTATTGTACTTTCCCGCAAAGTATTGCTAAAGCCTATTATTATAAGCTAACGATATGTATAATACTAGTAGGTGGGACCCCCTTGTAGATTGGGAGATCATATCTAGTTCTTATTTGATGTTATGTTGTTGTTTGACACTGCTGGCAGGGTTCTACATGATTGATGAAATCTTGGTTGCGACATAATAGGAGATGGATAATGCCTATTATGTGTTGTTTCTAATTTCTCTAAGCTCTAAATTCCATATTGTGTGAATGGCTTATATCCGCTATTATCACATTGCTATTAGCGTCACGTTTTGTTACATGTTGCACCTGCACAAAACACATGTTAGTCATGAAAAAAGATAAAAGAAATATGGAACAAATCCAAGAAAAAAAAACTATCCTATACTATGCTATGCTATGCTACATTATATGCAAATGAAATTAAAAGGATTGTTTTTAGTCCTAGCTAACAGAGTTAGTGGCTATACGATTTATTGAGTTATATGAAAACACGTTTGGCAATGGTTAAATGTGATATGGGGTGGCACATTTGACAAGTAATGGGTGTTAAATTCGATGCATAGATTAATTAAATGGATTAATGGAGGATAGAAGGAGAAGCATACTAAGGTCTGCTCTTAGAGTTTTTGAGATAATTCAGTTTTCATTCATTACTTAATTTATTCAAGGCCTAATTCTTTTTTTGATAGAAGGGTATTATTGTAGATAGTAAGATTCAAGGCTGAATTGCATCATTTAGACACTTGTTTTTCATAGGTGTTGATCTATCTTTAATAGTCTGTGTAGACTTGTCTGATTGTGAATTGGTTTTCATGACTCGCAAAGGCTATTATGCAGAGTCGAGTGGGAAGAAATCTTTGGGAAGTTGATCTAGCTTTTAAAGTTCAGTTTTTTTATTTTCTATCAGAAGTCCTTTTGTATGTTTCATTGGGGATGTCTAAGTTTGACTTTGGTCCAAAACTTCTTCACGAAATTTTGTAAAGAGAGTGACTCTTTGATGAATTGGAATGAAATAAAGGATTTCTTTATGTCTTACATATATTGATTATCGACTTGGTGTCTTTACTTCTGTCTCTATGTTTATTTCAACATCTGTTATGTTTAGAAAAATACATAAATAATGAATTTTTCAGCAAGATTTTATTTATAGAAAACCAGCATAAGCACTTGTAATCAATACTTGTGAGTTAATATATTAATTTTGATGGCTATAAACATAGGGTGATATTCCCTTCTATTTTCCTTTAACCAAGTAGAATCTGAAAATGCTTGAGTAAGATCATTTCATATATTTTCCTCAACATTTATTTGGCGACCATACTAGGGAGATCTTCAAGACCTCTCTGATTAATTGTTATTCTTATTCGCATCGAATACATATATTTTTCTGATATTGATTCTTTCACTGTTTATTTCTTAATGACTGTGCTTGTTGTAAGGAAGACCAATATTGAGCCCGGTCTTCAAGATCAGACCAACATTGCTTTGAATCTGTTTAACACCATTTTAGACACTGTCAATACTCGTGCTAAGCTTAATCATTCATGAGCAGTAATTGAAAGAGATATTAGTGCCCAAGAATGTTTGGAAGCTAGACATAGACAGCCTAGAAATCAACAGTAACCTTCTTGTTCCTTCAGTTTTGGCCTTACTTTCATGTCCTTAGACTCTCATGTTTCTAGAAGAAGAAGAGGCTTATCACCCGAAATTAATCCTATTGCAGAAATAGGAAGAAGGAACGTTATGTTATATACCCAACAAAGTGATCTAAGGAAAACTTTATTCGATTCATCCAGTTCATCTTTCTCTCCCCCACCTATCATCCACAAGATGACATCTAGTGGTGGCTCTGGTGGCACTGGAAGTTCTTCCTCTTATCAGTATTCAACTTCGTCAATGATTAGTAGCTTATATAGCCACCATACCCCTGTCCAATATACCACAAATCACACCAAAGTCATTAAAAAGTATGGTATTTTTCAGTTTGAAGAAGACGCCACAACCACACCATGGCATATTTCCTCTCCCCTTAACCTAGCACCCGCTACTCGTCTACTTCCTAAATTAAAAGAGAATCATCCTAGGTTTTCAGGAAATAACATTGTCACTACAAATGAACACCTGGTGGCATTTTATAATGCTTTTCACAACATAGGAGCAAATGACAATGATACCTGCATGTGCTTATTCATCAATTCCTTGGAAGGAAAGGCTGTGACCGATTTCTTTGACCTCCCTCCTAAGATTTTTTCTACTTGGGAGGAGTTAATATATTGGTTCAGTTCCACCTATGGGAAATATAAAAGATGCATCAAGAAGTTACGGGAATAAAATAACATCGCCTATAAGGATGGTGAGACCATCAAGTCCTTCAACTTGTGTTTCACTAAGTTATACAATCAAATACATGAACTCATTCAATCTCAGAACCAAGCCACTTTCATGCATTACTACAATGCATTACCTTCCCCCTATCATCATAGGCTCGAGGAAAAATCCATTTATAACCTCGGTTCCACTTTGCATACCTGTTTAGAGTATGAAGAAGAGATTGAAAGAACAATTCTTCCACATGGAGAATCCGTTAAACAGACAGACATGTTCACCCTCTTATAGCTAGTACAAGATATGACTAATCGTATGATAGTGTAGGAGAGAAAAGTAAATTTCTCCCCTCTCACCTATGGAGCTTCATCCTCTTATGCACCCCCCTTTATAAATCCAATTGAAAATCATTTTCAGCCTAAAGCTATCTTGCCTCGAAGTTGGTGTAACTTCTGAGAGGAACACCACCAAGAATCCACATGTGAGGTAAGGAAGAGTGTCAGAGATAAGATCTTTGGTAAAATACCAGAAACTACCATCGTTGTCCTAGATTTTGTAGAGCCAAAAGATGTGATGATCATCGTTACTAGGAAAAACGCCTATGCTCCCAAAGGCAAATTTCACCCTCCCTGCAATTCTTCTAGCTCGAGCTCATCCTCACCCGCTACTACTGTTCAGGATCCTAAGGTTCCTGATAGTCAAGGAACAACTTCCCCTCTCCCCTCTTCCAAGTACAATATCTTGAATTAGTTGACCAACATCAAAGAAGATGTAACCCTTCTGAACATGGTTGTCATCCTTGAACAACATATACATATGAAACAACTCATGGAAGGAAAATCTTTCATTGTAGCCAATATTTCTGAAGAGGTAAACGAAGAGGATTCATCTGTAAATAAAGTAGGTGTACATAAATTTAGATATCCTGTAAGAAATCCCCCTTTTTATATTTCTGTAAAGATTATGGATAAGATCGCCCATTGTTTCCTCATTGATGGTGGTCCAGGCCCAAGTGTGATGTCAAATATTATTATGGAAGAGCTAGGCTTGTCTTTTACAAATGAAAATGCCAGAATCATGCTCTCTTATAATAGTCCACAACAAACAACCATAGGTGAGATTAAATATGTGACCTTAGTTTTGTGCACACATCCTAAAATAAGGACAACCCTTAGCATTCAAGTAATTGATATGCCAATAATAAATTACTCAACCATCTTGGGAAAATATTGGAAAGCATTGATGGGTGGATATCTCTCACTCGACGGGACACATTTATCCGTTCCTCGGAATGGTAAAAACATTATAGTCCTTAGAGAGGGAAGGATTTCACCTTACATAGAGAGTGTCCCACAACCTAATGTGAACTATATCGAAGAGGACCTAGGAGTGTATTCCATCTTTGTTGAGGAGGATAATATTCCCTTGGAAAAAATCGATTTAGATGATGGTATGTGGCACATGCACTTTGAAGGTTCATGCTCTAATAAAGGTAATGGAGCTGGAACTATCTTGATTTCTCCTATAGGGAAAATTCATAACTTGTCTTACAGGTTGGAGTTTTCTTTCATGAACAATGTCACTGAATTCGAAGATTTGTTATGAGGCATTGAAAATGCCTATAATCTTGGTTGTGGTCACCTTTCAGTTTTTGGAGATTATGATCTTGTCTTTGAACCTTGTATGTAAGATATACTCTCCTAGAAATAAGCTGATGAAACGATATACCCAAAAATCTTGGGCACTTATCTCGAACCTATTATCTTTCAACATTACTCATGTTAAGAGGGAGTTAAACTCAATGGTTGATCGGTTAACTATCTTTGCGGCTTCTCCTAATCGACAACATTTTCCTCATAGACCTGATTTTACTTTTCAATCTCTATATCGTCCACATATCCCTAAAAATATAAAACTTGGAAGGTTTTCCCTAACGATGAGAGCATTTGTTCTTTCATTCAAAATGAACCTCTTAAGCACAAAGAAATTATATCCATAGAAGATGACAAGATTCCTAAGGGCTTGAATCCTCTTGAGAGTTCATTTTCATCGAGTGATGTAGGAAATAAAGAGAAACATAAAGAAGAGGAGTCAAAATGGAAAGTGGGTGAAACCATCTCCTTGAACATTGGGACACCCGAAGCTCCAAAGAATGTTAAAATAGGTGCCCAATGTTCTATGAAGAGAAAATGAAGTTTGCCAAGCTACTTGGGGAATTTCAAGATGTTTTTACTTGGTCTTATGAGGATCTTTGTGGTTTTGATCATGATCTTATACAACATTCCATCCTCATCAAGGAAGGCATAAAACTAGTTAGGAAAAAACAAAGACCTATAAACCCTGCACCGGAAGCAACTATTCGAAAAGGATTAGAAAAAATCTTGAAGGCTGGTATCATCTTTCCAATCAAGTATTTTGAATGGGTTTCAAATTTGGACCCTGTCCGGAAAGCCATTGAACATATAAGATTTTGTGTTGATTTTCATGCAGTTGAGCGGGCTATTATAAAAGGTTATTATCCTCTCCCTAACATAGAAATGATTGTGCATCAAGTACTAGGGTCAGAGATGATTCCCTTACTTAATGTTTTTTCCCATTACAATCAAATCAAGGTAAAAGGGGCAGATGCTTACAAAACCACCTTTATCATTGATTGGGGTACCATGACTTATGAATGTATGCTTTCTAGCTTATCTGATGCAATTACCACTTTTAAAAGACCTATACAAATAACTCTTGATGAATTGATCAGTATTTATATCTATCTTGATGATTTAATTTTATAAGTTAAAGGGTTGTTAATCACCTCAGAGTCTTAAGTATTATTTCTGGGTCCCTTCAAAAAATGTTTTGTCCTGGATACTAACTCTTACATTCTAAAATATTTACAGAAGCGATTGTTTTCCCTATGGCACTAACGGTTCTCACTTGAAGCATTACATGGGACCAACTTGAAAATTTCTTCTTGAAGCATTACATTGTTTGGATTTTCTGTATATTAGTAGTCTAGCTCTGCTTTCATTTTCCACTTTTTTTTCATTTCTTCTTACAGTAGTTTGATTTCTGCTTTCTATTTTTAGCAATTTCCCGCTGCTTTTATAATTCTGTCATTTTATTTTATTTTCTTTGTTTTAAATTTTGTAATCTTAATTTTGTCGTGACTTTTATTGTTTTTTTGTCTTTTAGTTGATTTTGGTGAAGAATAAAATGTTGGATCAGTTCTTCCATAGTGACACTCCTGCAACTTATTGTTAGTCAATAGAAATCAAGCTTACATAGTTGTTACAATGTCCCCCTGAAAGCACTTGAATTTGTTATATGCCTTCATTGTTGTCTTTTAAAGAAATTGGTTATTTCCCTCTTCTGCTTTCCATTTCTTCATCCATTTGAGAATTTAAAAGAGAAAGTCCATAATTTTTCTCCTTGAAGTAAAGAGAAAATTCTGGTTGAACGATTATGAACACAGTGGTAAACACCCTCATACTTAACATTTTTCATGAATTATTCCCAACTTTTCGATCATTTTTCCAATAAATCCGCTCACTTCCCCCTGTTGCATAATCTTCCTGGTTATATCTTCTTGACCTGCTATTCTTAGTCTACGAAACCATGAGTTCTGAGTTCTAAATCTATTGAAAACAAATTTCCCTATGGAGTCGCCAGTTTGTTGACGATTAAAATCACAACGAGGATTATTACCGCAAAGTATTGCTAAAGCCTATTATTATAACCTAACGATATATATAATACTAGTAGGTTGGACCCCCTTGTAGATTGGGAGATCAGATCTGGTTCTTATTTGATGTTATGTTGTTGTTCGACACAGCTAACAGGGTTCTACATGATTGATGAAATCTTGGTTGCGACATAATAGCAAATAGATAATGCCTATTATGTGTTGTTTCTAATTTCTCTAAGCTCTAAATTCCATATTGTGTGAATGGCTTATATCCATTGTTATCACATTTCTATTAGCGCCATGATCTGTTACATGTTGCACCTGCACAAAACACATGTTAGTCATGACAAAAGATAAAAGAAATATGGAACAAATCCAAGAAAAAAAAACTATCCTATACTATGCTATGCTATGCTACATTATATGCAAATGAAATTAAAAGGATTGTTGTTAGTCCTAGATAACAAAGTGTTAAGCCCTAATATTGGATCATTATCCCTTAATTGGGGCATATTACATTAGTAATTTTATTTTATTTATGTCAGCTTTATTCCATTAGTTGTAATTATAACTCCTGGTCTCATATATATACCAAGGAGACATTTTCATTTGGAATCATCTTGTACTTGAACATTTAAGTGGGGTAAAAGGAGGTTTCCCCCTCTAAGAGGATTATTATCTAAAATTATCTCTTTTTCAAGGCGTTGAGTACTTTTTCTAAGGTTTTTCTATGCTATATTGATATTTGGTTCTTAACATATGACATCAGAGCTCAAGGTCTTGGGGTTTCACTGCTACATCTGAGACACCTTGGAATTTTCACTATAACTTGTTTTATACAATGTTTCAGAAGGTATGGATTGGAGGATATTTAGTAGACAGATCAAGGTACGTTGGGTTAAAATTTCAGCTCCTGAGGCCCTATACTTTCAGAGATACAACCTGTACAGGATAGGGTTCTGGAATCATCCTAAACTGAGTCATTGCGTAATTTTCTCTATAAAAAAA
>JZKD02S0033382.1:77599-89068 GCA_000966675.3 Picea glauca
ATGTTATTTTATTTATGTCGTCTTTATTCCATTAGTTGTAATTATACCTCCTAGTCTCCTATATATACAATGGAGACATTTTCATTTGGAATCATCTTGTACTTGAACATTTAAGTTGGGTAAAAGGAGGTTTCCCCCTCGAAGAGGATTATTATCTGAAATTATCTCTTTTTCAAGGCGTTGAGTACTTTTTATGAGGTTTTTCTATTCTATATTGATTTTTGGTTCTTAACACAAAGTTAGTGGCTATATGATTTATTGAGTTATATGAAAACACGTCTGATATGCATTATGGTATAGTTGGTGATGGTTAAATGTGATATAATGAGGAAGCTTCTTGAAGAATCTGGAAAAAAAAATCACTAATGCTACTACTAGGAAAGAAAAATATGCTACAAGAATACAAATCTTCCTCTTCTTGAATTAATCTTCCATGTTTACTTAAAAATGATCATTCCCTTTTTATTGGAAAAAAAAATGAAGAGGTTTCAAGTTGTTGTAAGTTTCGTTAAACCATATAGTTTTCATCCTTAACCCATTTTGTACAATTATGTCCATGTGAATGAATTTCCTAGAGTCAAACATGGAAAGAATTTGTTGGATTACTGATCATTTATGAATATCATTAACTAGCATGAGACAACTCATTGTTAATGAAAATGAGTGCCAAGGTACCATAGTACATTCTGACAGGTACGAATAGATGTGTTGTAGTTGAGTCACCTGCAGAATCTATCAATCATGAGATATTGATGTATTCTCATTTTTTATAGTGAGGAGGCATGTCATTATTGTATGCAATTCCTAAGGTACTATAAAATATCTCTAATATTGATCCTAGATAAAGTGTTGAGGTCGATGGGACAAGATCTGTTGGAAGGAGGGCCTTAGGGAATCCCACGTCATCCATAGGAGCATCAAACCAAAAATGATTTGAAGAAACATACATGAAATATTGAACCAACATCATTATGCATAATATTATTATGAACTTTTCCAACTAGAAACTTGGTTTTCAAGTAAAGTTGTGTCCAATGGTGCCAAAATCTTGGTTTTCATAGTTAGACTTATTTTTATCTTTTCTTTTTATTTATCTATTTATTTTTTTACATTACCCTACTCTACATGGTAAAAAAACTTTTCTCAAGTGTAGGAATATTTCCAATGCATCCATTTTCATAGAAAGATCACAAATGTAGTCATAATCAAGTTCAAAAAGTATTCTTTGATAAATACCAAAATATGAGGAACCAATTACTCGGATTGATATGATACTAAGAAATGTTGAATAATGGAGGAATACTATGGCCTAGTAATTATCTAGAACCAAGTTTCAATGAATTTGGTGTCTCCTCAGATATTCCATTTTGTCATGAAATAACCTTATTCTGAATTTTTCTCATCATACTCTAGCTCTAGTGTATTCTCTCCATTGAATGTTATCCATGGATCTTTGATCTCCTCTACATGTTTGTAAGGATGTATAAAGATAAATTTTGGGTCTTGTTCTTATAGATGTTTCTCATGAATCTTTTTCTCTTCTACTTCTTCTTGAGATGCAGGTTGATCCCTAGTTACAATTCTAAACTTTGGAACAAGAATTTGAGAAATTTCTTGGAGTAACATATATTCCTTTTCTCAACAAACTCTTTATCACCTTTAGATTCTCCTTACTGGTAAAGATTTTATTATTACAAATGGATGGAGGTTATTACATCACATTTAGTTAGAATACTTTGAAAAAATGTCTAAAAAATATACCCTTACTACTAAAGAGATGAATAAAAGTAGCTACAAAAATGAAGCACATCACACTCAAAGAAAACTTAATCAATCTTGGCAATGGCCATGTGTTTGAAAACCTCATGCAACTAAGACCCTGTTGTCACCAAATTATCATTTGACATAAGTTAGATTCTTCTTTCCATGAATCATTAATATAAAATAAAACATGCTTACATCAAGGAAACATAGTGTACCAACATGACGAGGTCTTGTAGAAACTCACTAAAGTGAATGTGTGGGTTCTTACCTCTCGTCTTACCATTTCTCCTCCTCTAATTTGTAAATGTTGGTGCAACAAAAAAATAAATGAAAAGACAAAAATGAGAACTAAAGAAACAAACTACCAATGCTCTAATCTATTTAGCATCTCCCCAACAATGGTGCCAAAAATTTCAAGCAATTTATATGCTAAATTTTGTTACATTTTAATTGTCAATTTGGGATTTGTGAAATGATGATATGGAAACACAATATGTGCAGGATTATAGCCTACTCTAAATAATTAATTTAAAAATCTTTATACCACCATTAAACTAAGGATCAAATCAAATATCTAAGCAAATGAAAGAGGACATTAATCAATATAATTAATATCTATTGGGATTGCAATTTTATAAATCCTCGCATTATAATCTTTCACTTTATGGTGTTCAAGTAATTATTGTTTTTTCAATTCAGTGGATAGATATGGAAGTGGATGTTCTTATGAAAAACCTTTAACTATATAATATTAAACTAAAATTAAAAATGAAATGCTACAGGAATATTTCTAATTACTTGAGACTTTCATAAATTAAATCATGTTTCTATAACATCATATCACATTATTTCATTTAGCAAAGTTTTGAATGTTCTTGTAATCATAATCAAGGAATCTATTCAATGACAACTTGTAAATAGATATCTCTAAAAATCTTTGAAAGTGCATTCATCAAAAACATTTATTAAAAGGTTATATAAAATTGAACTGTTACACAATAGGAAATAAAGAAAACCAAATCAAATTAAATAACTAAGCATAAATGGAAACTAGTATAACCAAGCAATGCATATCAATGCATAGGGGGACCTCCTGGCTTAGGAAATGCTAC
Source organism: Picea glauca (assembly GCA_000966675.3). Taxonomy (NCBI): domain Eukaryota; kingdom Viridiplantae; phylum Streptophyta; class Pinopsida; order Pinales; family Pinaceae; genus Picea; species Picea glauca. The sequence goes on from JZKD02S0033382.1 coordinate 80,476, forward strand.
TAAGAAATTACCAAACTAAAATAATCAATAGGATATGAAGAGGTAATTCATGAATTTAAGAATCAACAACTTTGTATTAACAACTCAAAACCATGTTTTACAACATTGTTCAATAGCGACAAAAAATAGATATATATTCGCCCCCTTTTTCTCTCTCTAAATAGTTGTTTATGTAATTGTTTACAAATACATTCATTCTATGATCTAACTTATTGATTCTAAATATGTTTTGGAATTCAATGGGTAGAACCATGGTTCAACATTAATTCACCAACAAATCCCTAAGATACTAGCCCTTTTGGCATCACCTGCAATAAAGTGAAGTCTTGCCCAAGGTATCTACAGGGATTGTAGAAACCATGTTTCTACATTCATGAAGGGATGGGAGGCATTCATCATAACCATTACACCTAACATATGTTAATTATATATTATGTGCAAAAAAACATATAAAAGATCCATAATAACAAAAGTAAATCATATGTGCCCAATACATAGAACAAACAAAAACATCATACCATAACATAGAAACACCATATTTAACATGGTTCACCCAAGATGGGATATGTCCACAATGGTCAGATTCTTATATTATTATTCATAATAATTCTTTACAAAATATGTGCACTATGCTCATACATGATATCTTAGTTATACCCCAAAATTCCCTTATCATTCGCGCATACAGTGAACACTTATCTCTTCTTACTCGTTCACATATTCTTCTCCCATTACCTCATACTCTCATACTCACATACTATTTTCTACCTGAAACCCTTACATATTTATACATTTACATTAGGGTTAAGCCTGTTTCAATCGACCCAAAATTCTTATTGACTTCTAATTGTCTTCCTTCTTTCACGAGCGTTGATCTTGAAAATGTGTTAACTTTCTTATTTATTATTCACATGCCCCTATGCAGTTTCCCAAAAAAGGTCCCAAAATTCCTATCCCAACAGACCCCCGACACTCACCTATGGCTCCTCCCGATCCACTCAGTTATTTTGTTGTTCTTCCTTCATTATCGCAACGAGCCTCTCAAAATTCTCATTTGCAATTGCATTCTTTTTATTTTGCTTGTACTTCTTACACCACAATATCATCTTTCATCTTTGCAGTAATAGGGTTCTTCAACTTCTCTACACTATCTTGCACTACTTTTTTTATCATTCCTTGTGTTGTTGCATGTTCTTCTATCACCTTGAAGGCTTCCTCTTGTAGTGGCTCCGACTTATGTGAAAGATTTTGTTATACTACTATTACTTGGTTTATCTCTTGGTTCAAATGCCTATTCTCAATGATTTCAATCATCCACTTTGTTGGTGGAAAAGTTTTCATTGTATATTTGATCTTTTGTGCCTTCTCCTACCCAGTATGTAGCCTTTGTTACAACGCTTGTATATCTGCATTCTCAAGCAGCTAAGTCCATACTTGTGTGATTTCTGCATATATCTTCAAACAATATTCATTCAAACTCTTAATGTTTTCCACTATCATCGTAGTTGTCTTCTCCATTTGTTGTGTTTCTTCGGGTGGAGTACTTGGTGGTGTGCATGCTTCCAAGTCAACAATATTCACGTGGAAGCCTTAAATAGCTTCACTGATATTCATCATGTTCTCTTCCAATGGAGTATCTACTTCCATTTGTATCTATAGGAAGTTAATGTATACTTCTTGCACTATTTTTTTCAGCCTTCCTGCTTTGTGTTCAGCCTCATCCATCTCTTGCATTGCTCTATTATATTCAGTGTGTAGTTTTTCATTGACCTCGTTCCCTTTAGCCAAATCCATCATAGTCAACTTCATGCGCAACTGAATTTCTTGTGTTACACTTTACTACAAGTTGTGTAACATGTTCATAGGTAGTTGTGACAACACTAAGTCAATATGACTTAGTGCATGTTCATTCTCCTGCATCTCTATTTATGGGAACTCTAATGTTATTGTTGATATCTTCATTACTCTATGCTTTGTTGATTTTGTTGATGATGTTGATGGTTGTGATGTCATCAGTTGTGACTCTCTGGTCTTTGTTGTACTCTCAGTTTGTTCTTATTATCCCATTCTGACTGGTGTTATTATAGTTGGCTCCAAAATTTGGCGTAGTGTCGCTATATGTGCCTACACTGTCATATGCCTCTCTACATGTTTCTATGCAGCTCGCAAAAATACTTCTTCCTTCACTTCCTTCACTTGATATTAAATTTCATCTAAGTCATCCTCTATTAATTCTTGGATATCTACTTCCTTTAAGGCTTTCCTCTTATTATTCTTTTGTGTTTTTCATTCCTTCAGACTTTCCTTCCTCTTTTCTCCAATGGGTGGTGGGATTTCCTTAATGTCGACTTCACCATTTCCTTGTTCTCCTTTTTCCTATTATTCTTCTTCTTTATCCTTTTATAGTACTTGTGTTTCCTTTTTTGGTTTTCTCTTGTGGTGTTATTTCTGTTACTGGGGTTCGCCACTCTTCATCCTAGTCATTTACAATCTAGCTAATGTCTTTCTCCGTCACCTTGTAATATGTTGGTAGCCATTGTTGATCTAGATACTTCTTTTCCTAAATATACATATGGTGCATCACTGCCTTAAATCGTGAAATTTCCTTATAAGCTTCAACTATATGTTGTTGAATGTGTTTTGTTTCTTCCATTCATTGTCGAATAATCTCCTTATAGACATAGAAGGTTATATTATTGCCCAATTGTCTATTGTTATTCACGATATGCCACAATGACACATATCTTTCTACCAAGAATGGTTTATGCATTCCTTCCAGGAACCGTGTCTCCTCTGGCTCCCTCCAAGCAGTGAATGCTATTGAAATTAATAACCATGCATAATCAAATTATGTTCCTTTCTCCTATGCCTCCCTGTTATCCATTAAAAATTGATTCACGAGAAATGTTGACCATTTCATCATGACTCGTGTTGTGAATTTATCAATTGTTTCTATGACTCCTGCTGGCACCTGTTCCTTGTAAAATTTTCTAAGTAGCTTATAGATGAACACTTGTCTTGCAAATATTATGGTATCGTTGTTGATACTCATGATCTATAGTCTGTGTGCTCCTCTGTGTGTGTTATATTTTTCCTTCATTATTTATATTAATGTTTTTTCCTGTGTCTTATCTATGAAAAATGATAGAGAGTTTTCCCCTGTTAATGGAAATCATGTAATCCACACAATAAAATATGTGTCAATCGACACAGCTCTGGCCAACCATAAATACCCTCCATGGATGCAAATTAACAATAAATTGATGAAAATTTGTATCTCCGCGCTCCTTCCAAAATGGGGTATCTCCAATAGATTTAGTATTCTTGTTCTCTACAATCATTTCACTCATTCCTTCAACTTGACTATGATTACAAATGATCTGGGGTTCATTCATGCACACAAATAATTATGTGGTGTTAACTCTAGAAACTTCTTTAAATATTCCAAGTCATGGTTTGAATACATCAGGTTCCCTATTGCACCTAACATATCTCCATTGAAAATGACCACAGGTGGAATCATTAGTGTAACCATCTAATGCTTCACCTCCTTATGTAGTCTAAATTATTTTTTTCACATCTTTCTTGGTGGCACATACGCTTTGGGAAATTTGACTGGATCAAATGCCTCGGGGATTTTTTCTTGTACTGGAATTGTTACTTTATTAGTGTACAACTTATTTTTCCATAACGTATATGCTCTTGCCTTTGGATGTACCATATATATCTATAGTTCAATTATGTCTTCAATATAATTGAATCTATCTTTCTTTAGTGTTGGCTCTCCTATGGTTCTTTGTTCTCTCGAATGTGCATGCAACAATAAAATTTTCTCGTCACCCTTTCTCTGCTTTTATAGCTTTCTACCAATTGTTATATTCTTCTTCATGGCCAAACCTGCAGTCCCATCCAATTGTACTTACATTCAACTCCTTCCATATTATGCATTAAATTTGTATTATTCGACAGATCATGGTCTAGATTTTCCAGTCTGTCAAAATCTTTATAACCACTTTTCATTTATGACTACACATTCCCACCATATTGCCATCATGTTTTCTCTTTAATTCCTTTCCCATCATCCATGCAAATATTTATCTTGGTTCTTCATTTCTCCTTCTTATTCATCTTTGATTCTTTGAACACTTCATGATCCAGAACTTCAATTCTCTTATCTCTTCAAATTTTTATTGTGGCTTGCCTCAATCTCTTTTATTTATTTTTCTCTATTATACAATATAATAAAAATTCTATGGTACACATATTGTGTGGTCAGGATAGTGCATAGAAGCACAGTTGTCCCTAATAGTTTCATTCGACTACCATATATGAGCCCTTCCATGGATTCCCCATTCAGTTTCTCCAACTGAACAACACTTGTCTCTATCACAAACCTTATCAAATACAGGCCAAACAATGTTAGAGCATAATCCTAAATTCCATTGGTGTATTACTTGTCTTATGCACCTAGATCTTGGTTAATTCATTCCAATGCATTTTTCCTCACTTGATTTGACATTCTAGAGAGGGTAGGAGATACCTTCCTTGATTTTAGGGAGTTTTCCTTAAGTTTAGAAAGTTAAATTTGAGTTCTATAGTTACAACTCCACTTAATAACTCTTTTCCAACCTCCATGCAAAGTTTAAACACCTAAACGAAGGAGAGCGCACTTCCTCCTTAAATCAAGGAAAGTGTCCCTTGATTTTAGGGATTTACCCCCTTTCTTTAGTAAACTTCAATGTTTTCCATGTCAGTTATGGATAACTCACACTTTTCAACCTATCATACTCATGTTAGGTGTGGTGTAACTATTTTACAGGTTTAGGCATGTTCTTTAGCTATTTGTACACTACTTTTAGTGGAAATTGTTATTATTAGTGACACGATCAATTCCTCTCTACATATTGGATTCATCTCATTGTAATTTCAAACATATTGAGAACATAATTGTGAATACAATCATTCTTTTGGAGTAAATTCTTCTCTATCTCTCTCTTCTTTGTTTATTTGCAAATTCATTGGATTAGTATTATTTTTCTCATCGAATTCTAGATATCTCAGGTCTCAAAATTTTACATGGTATCAGATCCTTAGGGAATCTGAGGGAGAGGTATACTATTTTTATTTACAGGTGAAAGATCATCAAAGGAGGAAGAAAAAATCAATGGATCAACACATTCAGCCCAAGCATGTTGTCTTAACTCCATTCAACTAATTTGAATGGAAAGTCGAGATCACCCTTTCTCTCCAAAGCAAAGGTCTCTACCAAATAACAATGGGTATGAAAGTAGAGCCTGATTCTACCTATGAGAAAAATGACTTTCTTAATAGACATGATATGGCCATAGGATGTATCCTCTGGTTTATTTCTCCTGAAATTCTCCACCAAGTATATGATGACTCACAAGACTCAACTCCAAATGAATTATGGACCATATTGGAGGTTCTATTCATAAATAAAGAAGATTGTGAAGATTGCATGCTGGAGATTGGAAAAATAGATCTAGAAGATAAACCATTAGAAGATCAAGCCTCTTATTCTGAAGAGTCTTCTACACAATTATATGCACATTTTTTTGTTCCATTAATTGCAGATGATGTCTACTTAATTTCATACTTGTTTTCTGAATTTCATGTGGAATATGTATTGCATGCATCTCATGAGTCACATGCAGACACTTTTGCATACACCATGCATGCATCTTAGGAGACAAAAAGGGGGTCACGCACATTAGATTCAATTCTCATATTTGTTTAGAAAAATTTGTAGAAAAAAAATGGATATTTGAATTCCTCTCAGAAAAATATCCAAATTCAAAAAAATGATCATCTAAAACGGAGTCCGAGAAGTGAAGTTATGATCATTTTAAAATCAACAAAATTTCAACGTTTTTCCAGAAACGACCAAACAGTTTTCATAGTTTCATCCAAAATTTATTTGTATTTTCTTCATTACAAAAAGGTAAAGTTGATATGTTTGGATATATCAATGGTGCATCTATTTCATCAGACCCGTGCAGACATCTACATATTCAACAACATCTTCAATGAGCACAAACTTGCACAGTTGTGAGGTCTTCTTGGAGTGAAGGAAAGGGTTGCTTAGAAACTGTTTTTTGTTCCTTCTCATATTTTTTTATGTCCTATTTTGGAGGAGATGGTTTTCCCATGAGATTTTCCCTCTTTCCTCATTTTATGAGGGGTTCATTATTGTAATGAGTACCTAAAATGGCCTAGTATCCGAGATTCACATTTTCTTATTATGTCACTACAGTTAGGATTAAGGAGGGGTGTTAGAGCATAATCCTAACTTCCCTTGGTGTATTACTTGCCTTAGGCACCTAGAACTTGGTTAATGCATCCCAATGCATTTTTCCTCACTTGATTCAACTTTCTAGAGAGGGTAAGAGACACCTTCCTTGATTTTATGGAGTTTTCCTTAAGTTTAGGGAGTTAACTTTGAGTTCTTTAGTTACAACTCCACTTAATAACTTCTTTCCAACCTCGATGCAAAGTTTAAACACCTAAAGGAAGGAGAATGCACTTCCTCCTTAAATCAAGGAAATTGTCTCTTGATTTTAGGGATTTACTCCCTCTCTTTAGTAAACTTCCATGTCAATTATGAATAACTCACACTTTTCAACCTATCATACTCATGTTAGGTGTGGGTTAACTATTTTAGAGGTTTAGGAATGTGATTTAGCTATTTTTACACTTCTTTTAGTGGCAGTTGTTATTATTAGCAACAAGATCAATTCCTCTCTACATATTGGAATGATCTCATTGTAATTTTCAACATATTGAGAACATAATTGTGAATACATTCATTCTTGTGGAGAAAATTATTCTCTATATCTCTTTCTTCTTTTTTTGTTTTCAAATTAATTGGATTAGTATTATTTTTCTCATCGAATTCTATATCTCTCGTGTCTCAAAATTTTACAAACCTGTGCATTTGGAACTTTCCAGGGTGCTGCAAAAAATTTCTATCATAGAGAAAAACTAGGTCTCCCATATGGAACTTATTTTGTTTAATATTTATGTCATGCCATGCCTTCTCGTGTGCTTTCTGAACCTGCTAATGAAATCCTGCAAAAAAATAGTCTTCCTCCAGTCCTACTAGATCTGACAGACTTTTCTCTACTACACCAGACTATGCCGCAAAGGTTTTTTGATGCCTATCTTCCTATGCAATCTTGATCTGGTGATACTTGGAAAATACATCAGTAAGTAAGATTCCTATCCTTCGAATTTTACCAAAAATTCATCTTTAAATGTTGTATTAAATGGGCCATGTAAGAAAGAATCATTCAATTTCTATAGATCCAAACAAATTCTGATTCCACATGTTTCCTTATCCTGAATCACCATCAAAATGATCCATTCTGACTCCGAAATAGGTTCAATAATCCCAGCTTCCATCATCCTATGTATTTCTACTTTCACTTTCTTGTTATATACTGGGTTTAATCTATACGCTCACTGCTTCACTAGCTTAACATTCAGATTCAAAGGAATCTCCATCTCCGCTAGCTCCCTAGCAATCCCTTTCATCTCTGAGAATGTAGTTGGAAAAATATCCTGGTATTCGCACAGTAAATCAACAATATTCTCAATAGTTTCTTCATTCTAGTAACCTCCAATGTTTGTGAACTTGAGATTATTCTTTGTACCAATATTCACTTTGCACATTCTCAATGGCTTTGCATACTTGGTAGACTCAAGTTTGGGACCCTCTACTGCATTCTCTCCTTCAGTTTTTTGTATTTTCAAATTCCTTGGGTCTTCATCCTCCTGTTATTATCCAGCAACATTATAACATTCCAAAACATCTTGAACAGTCGTAGAATATTTGTGTGCACTACATAAGGTTGTTGGTATCTTTGAATCTTCTGGTGTAAATATATTGGTTTTGATAATCTGCAAAGATGTGTCTACCAAAGGGGTATCATATTCAAACTTGAAAGTTACCTTAAAGTTGAAATTCAAGTCTTCATAGTCCGTTGTTCCTCTGTGTACTTCCAGTTATAAATACCAGTTCTTCGAGATCATATCCAAGGTGTGTACTAACAAGTGTGTCCATTTTTTCTTAGGCACTAAGCTCCATGTCACTATCAGAGATGATTTTAAGGATAAAAAATTATATTTAAATGTAGAAACGTGGGCTAATATTACTAGTCCTTAATATGCAAAATGTAAAATATTTGGTGATAGTTCTGTAAACAAAAAAAAATTCTAACAATTTTATATTGTTTCGATAAATTTTTGGTGATTTACAAGGTAAAAAAAAAATATTCTATGGAATTTGGGCTAATCATTTTTAGAAAAAATGGTAATTAGCGAATCGTGTTTTGGGAAAAACCATGGAAAATTAGCCCATTTGCGAAATTTATCCCCTAAAATCATTTATGGTCACAATGCACAATGTAAGATTATCTATAGGATAGCTCAACCCAGTATACTTCTACGTGGAATATGTTAGGGTCCTAACTCGCACATAGGTAGAACAATATATTTGGATGTAATAAAGGTCAATATTAATAAGGCCTTTCAATAAAATAGAATAAGGCGGATGTAAGAAGACCTAATAGAA
>JZKD02S0033382.1:92358-106087 GCA_000966675.3 Picea glauca
AATATTAAGTTTTTATTTCAAACCTTACCTATAGCAACCTTCTACATTGTTTCCAATTTTCTATCCTATCCTTATGTGTAACCAACCATCTTACAGGAGTCACTTTCAGCATAATGTCTAAAACTAGAAATCTATGTTGATATGTTATCTACAATTCAATTTTTCTTACAAAAATATCTACATCCTTTATTCCATCATACTTTGGCGGATCACATACCTCAACTCCAATCTAGTGTAATGCGTGAGTAATACGAGAACATCTCCTTGTAGATACCTCATGCAATCTTTGTTTCCAATTTTCCAGGGCTTCTTTTGAATCTGATGCACAATAACTGATACTTCTCCAAATGAGTACACCTTCAATAGTAGGATTAATATAGTCATCCATCTATGCGGTCATACTATAAAGGTTATCGAGTTATTTTCCATTCGTTGTCTCCACATATTGTCTTCATTTTGCAGGATCCAATGGCGTGGTAACTCTCAAGTCTGCTACTTCAAAGATCATTTACCTCTTCTCCAGATCAATAATATTCCATCTATCGAAATCCCAATCGACCCCAAGAAAATATTGATAAGGTTTTCTACCATATACTATCTCGATTACTTCAAAATATACTATGTTGCGCACTCTGTCGATGTTAACAGTCACCCATGCCAGTCTTCCAATCAAGAAAATCTTGTGTTGATTTGCTAACCTCAACTGAATAGGTGACCAGATTAACTTAGGTTTTCCCATCATTTCCCATGTCTTCTTTGGAACAACATTCACATCAAATCCCAAATCCAAAATGATATTATCCATATCGTAATATCCTACCTGTGCATTAAGTCAAAATTCCATATTCGTAATTTTCTTATGTTGTACCTAGTTATTTGATCATTGTCCACTAGGTGATTCTTTATCTTGCATGCATTCGACGATAATCCTGCACAGTTCATTCAAAGTAATTTCATCCTTCATTAGTTCTAAACAACTCTTTAAAAAATGTTTTAGAATACTTACCTTCTCAATTTTCCTTTATGTTGTCGAGTGGTCATAGGATGGAGGCATGTCATACATTGGTGGCCTATCATACACATTTTGTGAATTTTATTATACACATTCTATATCTAACAACTCCTTCGTTTTTTGCTTGTAAGTGTCTCTCTCTTTCTGAGGATCGACTGTTGGAGGAGGTTCTGTTTCTTTCCTGACCCATTGTTCAGTCTGAATTCCTTATTCCATCACATCATCTCCTTTTCTCTCTCCTCCATGTGTAACTGTGACTACTCTTTGTTGATCATCTTTCTCTTATACTATTATCATCTGAACATTTTGGTTCCTCTTTTCCTTCCACTTTGCAATCAGCTATGGATAGTCTTCCATGGCATGATCCAGCTATCTATATTATGTACATGTTGTGCAAGTATTCGAACAATATTGCGCCAAATGCCTAGTTTGGTTACAATTATAACAAATAATTGGTCCTCTTCCTCTTCTTCTTTCTTGATTGTAGCCTCTCAATGTATTATATTGTGGTGCTCCTCCTTCCAGTGGTGCATCTGTGGTGCATTCTCTCATGACATTTGTATGCATTTGTGGTGCATTCTTTCATGATATCAACTACATGACATTCCTTTTCATCATGTCCTACTAACTTATGAAAATTACAAAATATGTTCCTGGAAGTGCTTTGATACTTTTTCATCAAAGGACAGGCAGTCAGGTGATGACCCATCATTCTACATATCTCACAATATACTCATCCTCCTAGTGCCAAGGGATTTTGGGATCTTTTATCCAAATATTCTCTAAAAGTTAGGCACTTTTTCTAATGATGACCTTTTGTTCTGCATGTAACACACCAGACTTCTTCGTGCTTTTATTTCCCTTTAGAAATCTCCTGCAACTAAATTGTCATTGTTTCCAACTGCGAATGAACCTGAGCCATCCCTATGTCATTTTCTCCTACATGGGATTCTTCCATATTCAATGTAATGTCCCTCAATAACAATCCCTCAATAAACCATTCCCTATGCTTCTCATCTAGAATCTGGAAGATCAATATATCCTTCAATATCTTGAATCTCTTATCAAAATCCCATACCAATTCATTATGCAGTTGCTTAATCTCTTTTAGTTTTGTAATACACTATGACTTGGACTTTGGTTTCTAAAATTATTTTAAAAATGCTTTCCTAATGTCTGTCAATGTTCTAGCTTGTCATGCAAGCAGAATAGACTAATACTTCATATACCATAGTAAAGCGTGGTCTCTAAATGTCATCACCAACTACACGATTTTTTCATCATCATCCTAGACATTCTTCACAGTCCATATTTCTTCACAGACAAATAAGTTTTGTTCTAGATATTTTGAACCTGCTCCATTAAAGACAGGCACACTCAAAGTGGGGTCTACCCCCACCATTATATAAAATGTATTATTCTTTATTGGTGTCACCAACCATGATCAAAATCTGGACCAGGGGGTCAAATTTTGCTAAAATTTCAAAGTGCTCGGAATCCAATGAAACCTATGCCATTGCGTCCGTCTCGTCTTCTTGATTCCGGCAGTATATTTACTTTCTCAAACGGAGTCCGTATGGAGAAGATATCGCGATCTGTTCGCCAAGCCAAACATGCAAAAATTTGATGTTGACTGTACCTGTCCGTACAGTCTGTACAGGACACGTGGAAGGTCCGTACAGGACACGTGGAAGGTCCATACAGGACACGTGGTAGGTCCATACAAAACACGTGGCGGCTCCAGGGAGTGACACGTGGCATGCAATTTTGGACTTTTTAGCGCACAGTTGGGACAATCCGAAGGTGACACGTGTCACCACTAGAAGGGTGACACATGGCACAAATGACGTCAGCATTTGATGTGGCAACTGTACGATGATGTGGTAGGTGATAGAGCCATACGGCAATTGACAAGTGGCAAGTTGACAATTGGACGAGTTATATTGCGACACGTGGCATGATTCTAGCGAATGGTAAGGTGCCACGTGGCCCAGTCTTGGGCTGCCACATCGCACCCCTTTATTGGTTATTGGGTTTGCATATAAAAGTTTGGTATGTCGCCGATTGGATTCGAACGGAGGACCTCCCCCACAGCTAGCGTCTTCGCACGACCGCCCGACCATTGGGCCACGGGTTGTTGCTTATTTTGTATATGCCTTTTAATATATTTAAGTTCATATATGTTTGCAATGGGCGGGGGGTCGAGCCGGGGCTTAGCCCTGGCCCGTGGTCATTTGAACTGATATGTGACCGCGTATATATTATATGGCTGACAATTGTTTGCGTGCGCATGTAATTTTTGGCGCATAGCCGCGGTTATATTACATTACACATATGACCATGTGTTTTAAATGCGCGCGGGTGTATATAACCCATAGTTTTTGTATAACCAATGGTTTATGCCAAGTTTAATAATGCGTGGGGTTTATAACCATGTAACCCGTAATTTTTACGTGACTTGGAGCTAGAGAAAGTTGGCACGGTTTTGACCGTTAGCCTTTTTGCCAAATACGCACGGTCTTATGGACCATATGCCCGAGTGCTTGGCGGTTAGGGGCTGGAGGCGCCCTAACCATCCTACAGTTTGGACCGGTTTTCGGTTATGCATGGGGCTGGGTTTTAACATGCATTTTGGAGCGTGTTCTTGGTTCATGCACACAAAGGTTCGTTTTGTAGAGCCAGTTTCAGAAAGCTTGAAGGAGGAAAAATGGAGGAGGCCTAACTTCTTCATCTTTTGGCCGATTGAGGTGCCGTAAAAGCCCAGCTAGGGGTTTTTGGATGTGATGGATCCATTGGTGCTGTTTTCAAGGCCATTTGAAGACTTCTTCTACAAGTTTTTCACCGTTGAAGTTTCAGGAAGCTCTAGGGAGCTTTAAGCCCTCATTGATCGAGGACATGGTTTGGTGAGCCTATGTTTGTTTTCTGTGATTGAATAATCATTTTTGGCTAATTGATATGCTCTAAACACATTGGGATAGGTTTCAGAGGCTGTTGAGGACTTTTACAGGTGTTTTTTCCAAAGAGAATCTCAGGGAAGCTTATGGCCACATGTAGAAGAGGCCATGCCCGGATGAGCCATGATCCGTTTTCAAAGTTCTATTAGTCATTTTTGGGGTTTTTATGTGTTCTGATATCAATGGTACAGTATGTTTTTCCATTGGAGTTGAGAAACAACTTATAAAATAAGTTTTGACTAATTAATCCCAGAGAGCCAAGTCCATTATGGAGGCTCAAGGAGATGTAGCCTGGAGGGGGGTGAACTCCTTTATCGGCTTGTTCTTGTTGTGCGTTTGATGGTTTATTTGCTGCAAGTTGTGTTGTTGTGTATTTATTTCAAGTACATATTTAACCATCTAAAAGAACATTTCCCCACACATAAGCATTTATAAGAAGATACATAGAACTTAACACATAAGTTTATTTTGCATATTTTAACACATGAAGCAAGGCCCTGTAAAGTTTATTTTAATGAAGCAGAGGGTGCTTGCATAGAATAACAAGTCATCCTTCTATTTTCAGATCAAACCAATTATGGATTGTTGCACTACTTCCACTGTTTTGACTACCTTTACTACTATCTTTGCTTCCTTCACTAACCGCAAGTGACAAAATTTCATATATTACCTCAATTCTTGGAGACACATACGAGGTCATGGGTTTGACACAGAGTCTGGCCTAAGTGGGATGTAATGGATATTCTTCTACTGGACTAAGTTGACAATATTTTTCATTTTCCTCTGTGTGGGGTATTCCTTCAAGCTAGAGTACTACACCAGTGTATCTTTCCTCAACCTCATTATGCTTCTCTTCTCTCTCAGCCACAGTCCTTTTCCTACATTACCGAAATATTTTTCCACTATGCAATACTCCAATCTCTTCTTCTGTAGCACATTCTTCTTCTCTTGGCATTCTCAGTCCATCCATCCCTTATTCATTATTTCATGCATCCCTCTTCTTCATAGACGCATACCATCCCTTGCTCAGCCCCCAGTCCCCCTATGTGCACGAAGTCACTTAGCTACTAAGGAAATTAGATTCCATGCTCATAACCCCCTTATCACATAACAACATCTTGATACAAGTAGATGGTGATTTCAAATAACTTTTGTGCGGGCCTTTAAAGAAATCTCTTTTGAAAACATTATATGAATAGGTACAATATATAGAAAACTCAGTAACATAATCGTGACGGGCCTAGCAAGACTGCGGTTGGGTGGCGGAAACACCCAATGCTCCCAGTCACCGTGTGACACCAACATCTTTCATTTGGTGGAAAAACCAAACCGAATTACTTAACCTAGGCTATGACTTCACTTAAGTTTCATTCGTTACTTAGTTATTTCTATGTTTTTCTTATACTTATAATTATTTCAATAGTAAAGAAACACCATTCATACATGAACAATTGAAACATATGTGTGGGTTGCAAAACTAGCCGACCACCCAAAATAGTTTTTAACAAGAACTACAATGTGTCAAGCTAAACTCGTGCCACACAAAGAAAGAGATACATAAGATCTTATACTCAGTTATACAAAACCTTGAATGAAAATAAATAACTCTTATTTAATGAGTTTCCCTTGTGTGCCCTCCCTTTCTCTTTCCTTAGTCAAAAACAAAATGACTCTCTCCTTCGTGTGTCATCCTTTGGCCTATTATTACTTGTCAAGATCACCTTCACCCTTCCTTGGTTCAAAATTTCCTCAAATTTGACTTCTTATATACTTCATGGTTAAAACTTCCTTTCAAAATGACTCCCTCATGCTTTGATTTTATAGGCACGTGCCCTTTCCAAGTGATGGCCCATTCCAAATGACACACCCCTTCATCATAAAAATGACATGCCCCTTTTGGTTGTTTTTTCCACTTAACAGTTTTGAGCCGGCTTTCCAAAGGGCATGCTCTCTTTTCCTAGGTGCGCTCTTCCTTGGTCAACTCCCTCAATTTCAGTTTTGGGCACCCAATCCTTCTTTGCATTTCTTCCTTGGACAGCCACTTGGCTTCCCTTTTATTGTAAGTATTCATTGGTCTATGTCCATCACATGTTCATTTTTTCATATCCCCTTGGTGCACACCCAAGGCGTGGAGCCTCCACAATCCTTTGTTTCAACTTTTGATCAATTGGAAATCAAGCTGTCAAAGAACCCATCATTCAATTTTTTTGTTTTTGGTGAGGGCACCCATGGTCAGCATGGGGCATCCACCCAACTCGCCACTTCGGTTATCACCCTTTTTCATAATTCAAGTCATGGAAAGTTATCTTCGACATGGTAGTGCCTGAATATCTCAACTCACCTGTAAAGAGTCTGGGTTCCCTCTAGCTTGACTAGCTCGTCATTTTGGCTCATCGAAGGAGAGCACATGCCCACTCAAACTCTTGGGTCGTTACACCCTCCCCCACTCAAATTATTTTTCATCCCAACAATAACAACATGCTTCTTATGTTGCATTCATCACTGACATTCATCTATGCATCAACTTGTCATCCACATTCGCTCTCCATGTCTTCACTTATCTTGGAAAATATTCAACTTTGTCCTCAATGTTGCATGTCACTACTACCTGTTAGATGACTTCCAAATTCACCCAAGTGTTGAAATTCTCATGACATTTGTTGTTTCCATAACCCAACCCAAGTTCATCCTTTTGCACATAGCTATAGATCCCACATATCAAACTAGTCGAGTGATCAGTTCGGTCGTCATGTCCAATCTGCGATTATGCACTTCCCCATGTCCTTGAATCATTTATGTCCACAACTTGTGTCTCTCAGTACATTCCTAAAACTCAAGGAAAAATTCTTCACCCTTGCCCAAATTTTCACTATGTCTTCAACTCAACTTCGCAACTGCTTCCTCCACCCTCATGCACTAATTGTTGTCTTTCACAACTAAACAACCACTGTCTTCATTTTCAAACTTCTGTTGCAGTACCTCTTCACCAAGGCACCAAGGTCACACTACCTACTCTCTGGCCAGTGCACCGATCTTCCAAGATCAACAAACTAAGTATTCTCGAAAGCCACCATCACATCTTTGAGTGAATGACGTGTCTGATCTATTTTCCATGTGTAAGTACCTCAAGACCATTCTGACTTCCTTCAGTGAGCAGCCCAACTTCTCAAGTCGTTCTACATCAAGATCAAAATCATAGATCCCTATCACTCATCTTCAATAGTTTATTATTGTTGTGGGGTCTCGGTCTTCCATACCCACTTCCTCTACATCCTCCAATTCTAGTTGAGTGAGTGCCTTTGTGCCCTCCTTCATATCAACACTTGGAGTTTGTGGTGCAAGTGATTTGTTTGACCAATCCTCCTCAACTTAATTGAAAACCTATCAGCAACATGGTGAGTCGGTTTGCATTTCCTATGTAAATAATTCTGCAATTGTTGCAATGGAATACTTTGACTTGTCCCCCCTAACTTGCTTCTCATCATGCAGGCTCCACAATCGGTCCATCTTCTCCAAGAAAAACTTTGAAACAATCTCCAATGTTTTCAACCTTTGTGTACTTTGTTTCTCTTTGTTCTTGACATCTAAATAACATATGGTTGGATTCACCTCTCGTTGATGCACCATGTCACAAGGTATGTCTACGCTTCCGCAAACTTCCTCAATCAACCTTATTGTAGTATTTTTGGGATTCTGTCCAAGCTTATTCTTTGATGTCATGTGTCACAATAAATGCTTTGGTATGATTGATACATTCTACCTCAAGATCATCACATGATCGTCTAACAAAGCCACTATCACATCCAAAGTTCCAAACCAACTCCCAACTCTCAACGGTGTTGAACGAACCACCCCAGCCACCGACTTTGCTGTTGAGTTGACTACCTTGAATGCAGCCAAAATTCACTCAGACTTACAATGGAGCGATGCAACAATTCATTCAGTGATAAAAATATGAGTTTATCATGTGTCAACTATGGATTCCACCTTCACTCCACTCACTATTCCATACAAAAAACAAAGTTTGTTTTCTCTGTCTTGCAATCAATGTCCATGGTCCCATCTCTTGAACTAGTCCAAACAATTCGCCAATGCCTCTAAACCTTCCAACATTTCCTTTTTCAGTTCTGGTTGTGGTTGGATTACTTCTTATAAGGTTGTGAGATCTATCCTTGCAATATTATCTTGGTTTTGTTCCATCCATTCAACCTGTTCCTTAAATGAACAATTTCTTACGAAATGGTTAAGATTGAACAAAAAAAAAGGAACTGGCTTACATTTGAAGTCAAGTAATTTGGCATGCCCCTTAGTTGGGACCTCATATTTTTTCTGGGCATCCCCCTTCATGTGAGACTCCACCCTTTCTAAGTTCAACAATTTGGTTCCATCCATTGACTCTTCGTTGCATGATTCTTGGCATTCTCTATCTTGTTTCATCTCCATACAATATCTTGTGAAATGGTGACCTGAACTTGAACCTTATTCACAAATGATAGAGTTGATGCCTTCAAATGAACTTTTTTGTTCAATGACGTCAATGATTGTGGACATGTCTTGAATGAAAAAAACAACTCCACTTCAAGAAGCTACCCTTGTGCACCCTCCCTTTCTCTTGACTTAGTTAGAAACAAAACGACTCTCTTCTTCATGCTTCATCCTTCAGCCTGTGATTCCTTGCCAAGTTCACTTTTCCCCTTCCTTGGTTCAGAATTTCCTCATATTCAACTTATTGAATACTTCACGGTTAAAAATTCCTTTCTAAATAAATCCCTTATGATTGTATTTTATAGGCACACACCCTTGCCAAGAGATGCCCATGTTCCAACTGACACGCTCCTTTGTTGTCAAGCCGACACACCCATTTTGGTTGTTTTTTCCACTTAACTGTTTTGAACCAATTTTCTAAAGGGCATGCTCCCTTTGCATGGGTGAACTCTTCCTTGGCCAACTCCCTCAATTTCGGTTTTGGGCACCCAAGTCTTCTTCACATGTGTTCATTGGCTAAGCACTTGGATTCACATTCGGTGTAAGTCTTCCTTGGTCTATGTCTATTGCAAATTTGTTTTGTTGGACCCCCTTGGAACGCACCCAAGGCGTGGAGCCTCTGTAATCCCTCGGTTCAAATTTCAGTTAGTTCGGCACTCAAGATATTGAAGCATCCATCGTCAAAATTTTTATTTTTGGGTGAGGGTGCCCACCCAAATCACCACTTCGGTCATCACCCTCCATCACAATTCAAGTCATTGAAATTTGAATTCAACATGGTAGTGCCCAAAGATCCCAACTCGCCTATAAAGAGTTTGGATGCCCTTTAGCTCACCTAGCTCATCATCTTGGCTCATGGAAGGATCGCACATGTTCGGTGAAACTCTTGGGTCATTACAATAACCCCCCAATACACTATACAACTAGAAATAAACTATGTGTGAGATGTGGTTTCTTATATTATTAACTTGTTGAATCAAATCAGGGGTCCGATTCTTCAAAACCACAGTGCAGAATGTTCCATTCTTTTCAGCTAATATTTGTAACCACTTAGTCAAAACATTCAGAAAATCAACAAAGAAAATATCATGTAAATCTATAAATACATACCTTTGTAACCATTGTGTTGATTTGATCTATGGGTTCTTATTTTGATCTCTGGAAAACTAATGCTCCTTGGCCTCTAACCACTGTCTGATCTCTTCCTTAGTCGACCTCCACATTCCCCTCAGTCACAGATCCTGGTCCCAGCAAAAAAACCATTTGTTGGCACACAGTGGGAAGACCTGGGGTTCAACATTAATTCACCAACAAAACCCTAAGATATCGACCCTTTCAACATCACTCGCGAGCAAGTGGAGTCTCACCCAAGGTATTTATGGGGAATGCAAGAACCAGGTTTCCGCAGTCATGAAGGGATGGGAGGAATTTTTCATAGCCATTGCACCTAACATATGTTCATTATATATTATGTGTGCAAAAACATATAAAAAATGCATAATAACATAAGTAAATCATATGCGTGCAATACACATAAAAAAAAAACAAAAAAACATCATAGCATAACATAGATACACCATATTTAACGTGGTTCACCTAAGATGGGTTATGTCCACAATGATCATCTTCTTATATTATTATTCATAATCATCCCTTACAAAATATGTGCATTGTACTCATACATGATAAATTAGTTATACCCCAAAATTCCCTTGTCATATGTGAATACAGTGCATACTTATCTCTTCTTACAAGATCACATATTCTTCTCCCATTATCTCATACTCTTATACTCACTTACTAATTTCTACCAAAACGCTTATATATTTATACATTTACATTAGGGCTTAGTCCATTTCATTGGACCCAAAATGCTTAATGACTTCTAACTATATTCCTTCTTTCATGTGTGTTGATCCTGAAAATGCACTATTTGGCTTCCTTCTTTTGCACACACTCCTATGCAGTTTCTCAAAAATTGTCCCCCATGTCCTGTCCCAACAATAGGTTACAATTGGAAATCAAAAGTAGATGATGTTCTGGAAATGAGGGATATTTTAGAAAAAAATATCTGATTTCCCTTGATCACATCCCTATGAACTCTCCTTCCATATGTTATGAATTTCATGAAAAAATGCATGAAACTCTTATGCAATATCATTTAATTATCTTGGATTTGTTTTGGTGTTGATGTGTCTTGAATTAATTTTTTATGGTGCCATATTGACTTGGTCATTGATTAGTGGTTGGCACCATCTTGGTGTGATTCAGAACTAACTCAAGAGGAGCCACATCATCTCATGGACACTACAATCAAAACCTAGGTGTAAAAAATTGTTCTGGAGCAGCAAAAATATGCCAATGAATGAGAATGCTACCAAAACCTACCACATTGCTACAAGAAATGGAATTTGGTAATATCATTAGTCAAAATCAATCTTAACTCTACCCATTCATAAAAATAGAGAAATTGAAGAACTTAGAAAATGAATTACCTTACTAAACCTTATGATAACATGGAATTTATAAAAGCATGGATAATGGATCAAAAATAATGGTAAGGTGATGAAATTGTGAAATATATAAACAAAATAGGATATCAATGACAATATAAAATGTATCAAAACTTGAGCCCAACAAGGCAAGATAGATGGTTATAGTAACCCACATGTAACAACCCTTATTGGTGCAAGTACCCTCAGGAAGAGGGGCACTCTCTAGGGGAACCAAAATAAGGATTTGATTTTTTCCTTAGGTATCATAGGTACTTTCCACATACATTCACCTATGTCATTTCCTAGGAAAGGTCACTATGGATATAAATTCGTAATCGGTGATTGGGTGAAATAATCATGGGTCGAGACCACACATATGGAAATGGAAACAAAGCTCTAAATTTTAGAGAGAATCATTTTCACTTTTCTCTAAAACCCCCATACACATATTAGTCCAAACAATACCAAAAAACATGAAGAAGTGATATCATCCCATTGTTTACTAGCCTAGTGGCCATTTTTACTAGGTTATCCTTTCACAGGTGGCTCCCATAGGAGGAGGGGAACCTCAGACAGATTTCTACATGCCTTTGTGACCTCTCACTACCCACTACCCTATAGTTGTAACTTTATATTTCACACATTCATTGATATACACAGGAGACCTTGTCTCCCCTTATTGTTTGTTTTTTGGAATGACCCTATCCATAGACTAGGTTTTGTTTGAGCACATCTAGTTTATATCATAGGATAGATTCTTTTATATTTATGGGATGGAGATACTTGAGTTAGTATATATTTATTTTTATTAAGACACACCTATACCTACTTTATGCACCACATGTTCATAAAAAAATCACACAATCTACATGGGGAATTCCCACAAACCTCATGGATTTTTAAGGTGATATTTTCATATGGATATCTTATCCCCCCATAGGATATAGTCTCATCAGTTGTAAGGCCTTTGACCTAATTTCCCAATTAGAATTACTCTCTTCCATACTCATTGAAATAGGTTTCCCCACCCTAAACCAAATCTGGGTTAGAGCTCTTATGATTCAAATCTCTTGTCCCCATCGATGGGCGTTGATACATCTAGTTATAAACCTACTTCCACCTCTTTTGGTCCTTCATACTCATCCAACCTGATTTCCACCATGGCTATAGATAATTCTAGAGCCAATACTAACCAACATTATATTCCCTTCATGGAAAGTTTAAATCCCCCCGATTTGAACAAGTTGATCAATAATCCCATATGCCGCAATCTCAATTGGCCCAATATGCCAAATAAGATTCCCTCTGACATCCCATTTAGTTTTATGCTAATCCTAAAGAGGATCCTTCCATCCATATAATGTCCTTCCACCTTTTATGTTCCTTCAATTCCATAACTGGAGATTTAATTAGGTTGTGAATATTTCAGTGTACTTTGATGGGTATTGTTGCCAAATGATACATAGACCAACTTAGTAATAGCCAAAGAACCTTTGAGTCCATTGCTAAGGCTTTCCTCACCTTCTTCCATCTTCTATTCTGCCATGATGTAGGTATATAAATACTAACCAATTTTCATATGAAAACCACTATTCACATTTTATATCACATCCATGAGGGGTGCAGATGATGTGGCTTGTGTAAAGATGAGATCAGTGACTCATTATTGATGAACTAGTTTTCAAAATACCTTCTTCCTCCCATTTCCAAGGATGTATCCATGAAGCTACCTATAAATGAGGAATAATCCATCCAAAGTAACTATAGTATGATCTTATTTGTGCCCAATTAGGGTATCTCTATACCATCCTTCTTGATGCTCCCTCGCTCTTGCTTAGGTGATGTTTCTACACCAAGGGAATCCCATGTAGGGGATGGACATATAGGATCTATGTTTCATAATTATCCACACCCTAATCCTACTATACCTAGTTGATATGGTAACCCTTATGGAATGGTTAACACTTATGGATATCCTAATCCTGTTGATTAAGGTTGGTTGTCATTGATGTCAACCCTTGAAGAAATCCCCGTAGCACAAAGGTTGGGTAATGGACCCAAGATTGTTTCATGTAAATATGACTCATTATTGTCTTTCCATGGTTGATAATAAGTATAAATGAATGAACTTCAAAGTGGTCCCCTTATGGTGAAAGCCCTCATGGGAAGACGCTTTGCAGATTGAGTTATCCTAGAAGTATGGTTAGAGAACCCATGCTTATTTGTGGAATAATGAGATGAACACTAGTGAATTTGTCAGTGAAACTATCCTATATGGATATTTATTGTCATTCCATTTCTGGTGATATGTGTAATGTCACATAACTCCTCACGGTTAGAGAGTTATGGCCATGAGAAGTTGGAGAACCCAGGTTTGGGTAATGGACCCAAGTTTGTTTGATGGATAATGGTATGAGTTTTGATATATTTTCAGGTAATACTATTCTATATGGATAGTACATGTTATTTTGTTTTGGGTGGTATGTGGAACGTCACATAACTCCTCACGGTTTGAGAGTTATGGCCTTACGAAGTTGGAGGACCCTCATATGTCATCTAGAAGCCCCAAAAGGTCAAAGTAGTCAAAGTGGTTTAGGAGATTTTAAAAGGTAAATAACAAAGTGAAGTTATGAGTGTACTATAATTCAAAGTGAATACAAAATAAATCAATTCAATAATAAATTTAATGGATAAATTAGAAGTGGGTTAACCCTAAAATAAGGAAAGTGGGCAAAGTGACCTAGAAGATGTTTTTAAGGAAGCTACTTGGAGAGTATAAATAA
>JZKD02S0033382.1:108062-141667 GCA_000966675.3 Picea glauca
TTCAATAATAAATTTAATGGATAAATTAGAAGTGGGTTAACCCTAAAATAAGGAAAGTGGGCAAAGTGACCTAGAAGATGTTTTTAAGGAAGCTACTTGGAGAGTATAAATAAGAAGTAAGACTCTCTCATTTAAGACAGACTTGAGAATATTGAATACCTATAGGTGTCTGAGGTAACCAAAGGATATCTAAGATGAATTTATGAGGAAAGTGAAGAAAAGAAAGCTGGAATTCAAGGAAGGATAAATTATTTTAATGATGCTTTCTAAGGTATGTTTTTTTTAGGTCATCTTACCATTTTCAAAATAATTTTTTTTCTAGAATGATTCAGACTATGAAATTGATATTTCATTGAGGAAACATATCCAAGTATCTGTGTTAAAAAATTCATCTTTTGGGTCTTTGTATTTTTGGAGTTACACTCCGTGGAAAATATGGTTTGTGGTTAGTCCTGAAACTAGTCAAAACAGGTGTTTCGAGTAAAAATGTCATAACTTATTCAAAACATATCCAAATTTAGTAAGAAAAAATGTGTTGGTTAGAATATAGTATGTAGTATTTTTTGTAACAATTTCATGTCAATTCAACAAATATTCTGTGTGGGGCACGTTCTACAAGGTCGCTCTCTAGAATAAACCAGAATTCAGCAAGGTGTGCCATTTTTTCCATAACTCCTTTACTGAGAGGTTCCAAGTAGTGAAACCTAGAGGAATTGCATAAAAAACACTGAAGAAAAGTTTTTATCAGTTTCATATCTTTATTCATTATAGGTACAAATTTATCATTATTTCAAGTTAGGATTGTTGACTAATGCAAAACTAGTCTTGTGAGACTAAAGAAAAGTTTGATGAAAATGCTAGTCTCTTGTTGTTAAAGTTAAGGAAGGTTTTCAAGTATGTGATGGTATACACCAGGTCTATTATAGAGTTGCAAATCATATTTGGATGATGAAATTAATGAGGGATTTTGGTTGAGGTACAATTTGGGTACATGGTTGAGATGAGTAGTTGATGAGTTGGCACATACATGAGGTGTATAGTTAATGATGTTGGTACATATTGATGAGTACTTGACACATGATTGGTACATACTTGGTACATGGTTGGCTGCACTTGTCTATGGTACAACTTGATTACAAATTGTTTGGTACAGGTTGGGGCATGGTTGATGCACTTGCTTATGGTACATATTAATTACAGGTTGAGGTATAGGTTGATATGATTGATGCATGGTTCAGGTCATTGGTATAGGTTTACAACGATATATCTCACAACGATAGTGTGACAGTGGTTCCGTCATTCTACTTCTACTTTAGGGTGGTTGGACGGGGCAAGGACAAGTGGTTGTAGCCACCTTCCGGTTGTAGTCAAAGAACATAGGGGGTTGTAGCCTCCTTTTGGTTGTAGCCAAAGAATTAGGGAGTTGGAGATTCCCTCAGGTTGTAGCTTGAGAAACTAGGGGATTGGAGCCTCCTTCCAATTGCAGCTGCAAAACAAAGGAAGTTGGTGCTTCCAATGAATGTAACTCTTCAAGACATATAAGATAAAGGATTCCATGGTTTTCTCCCGATTTGGGTTTCCACGTAAAACACTGGTGTACTGTGTATGTGTGTGATTGTTCATTTCTTATTGCTCATTATTGGATAATAATTCTACATTGATATAACACTTGGATTATTTGGAGAAAAAGGATTATAATTACGATATTACTAATTCACCCCCCCCTCTCAGTAATCCAACAAATCCCTCTCAGGATTTATCTTGCTCCTCATCCCAATTAGGCACTAGTACCTTCTTACACTACACCCCATGCACATCCACATGTACATGGGCCTAATTTTAACAAATCTTCTTGTGTTTGGGCTCCTATGAACCCCTATTACCCTTCTCCTATCCCACCACTAGTTGCTTCATGTCTTTCATCAACGATAACCCAAAACCCTTTTTTGTCAGTGTTGGATGTTTCTCATGTTGGACCCGGGTTTGAATTTAGGTTTCGAACAACACCCTGCAAACCATCGTCCCTTCAGGAGACCAAAAGGAAACACTGTGAATAGAGTGCACAATGTAGTTTCACCCAAGATGGCTTTATGGGTGACTACATGACCCAGATTGTTTTTCTCGTGCTTTCCCCCTCCATTTATTGAACCCTTGACAACTCAATTTAATTTGTTAAGCAGGGCAATTATTGGCTCACTCTATTTCGGCAGTTAGGGCACCATTAATGTAATTTGTCGAATTTAGAAGTGGTTCGACCCTCCTGTGGTTGACCACTTGGTCTGTAAATATTATAAATGCCACCATGGTGGTTAGATAGAAGGGAAGCAGTAGAAGAACCAGTGTGATAGGGACAAACACGTTTTTACTTTGTTTTGCCATTTTTCATTGCCAGATTATATAAAAAACTGTGTTTTTGAGTTTTCATGGTGAAATCGAATTATTGAGTTCATGGTGTGCTTTTAGGAAGTGACCACGACTTGATGGGGGGGACACCAGTAGTCTGGTAACTTTTATTTAGGTTATTTATGCATTTCATAGCTTAGTTGTCTCTTTCATTTCCTGTACATGCATTATTATTTTGCTAATTAATTTGTTGTTGTTGTTTAATTGTCTTAACTCTCTTTTGCAGGTTAGTATGAAGACTTGTGTTAGTATGCATTGATCTTGTAGTTAGGAACGAATTTGAAAATTCCTAGAATAACCCCGTGTGTAATTAGATGTTAGATTGTATCTTATTTATGTTGTTAGAATTAAATTTAAAACAGAGTTTTAAATCAAGTAGAACAGAGTTTTTATTTGAGTTTTCTTTAACAAGGATTTGATGGATGGATAGGATTAATTTCAGTTTTTAATTATAGATTGCTTATTTCATTTTTATGTAGATCTTGCTTACCTAGTTGTTGGCCAAGTATTTGGTAGTTTACTTTTTTATGTCATGTTTTAATTTATGTTCTTAAGCATTTTTATTATTGCAGTTTGAATTGTTAGAATAGATATAGCATAGTTTCATTTTATGTAATTTATTTCCTAGAATTAGATTGCAATTATATTTCTTAGTTAATGGTTGAGTTTAAGTATGAAGTTTTTTTACATAGCATAGAAGTAGAATTATGATCTCGTTATATTCTTGATGGTTAATAATTCATGAATATGCAGGGTAATTAACATTGTTTTCGTAATGGATAAATTCTCATTGGATTGATTAATCCATACCTTTCACTTTGCTATTGAGATCAGTGTTGAGCTTGTACCACTTGAATTATCCTTTGTTTTCAAGTGCCATTAAGATATCATACGACACTGGAGACATTCACACAACCGCCAACACTATATTTGAGTTTTCATAGGTTAAAAGATAGTTTCTTGCTTTCGTAGATCAAAATATAGTTTCTTTCTTTTGTAGATCAGAAGATATAGTTTCTTGCTTTCATAAATCAGAATATAGTTCTATTGTTGTTGTAGGATAGATAGTCTTTTTCTTTGATAGGTTAGAGAGAATTTTTCTTATCATAGATTAAAGGTTAATTGTTAGTCCTTCTTTCTTTCAATTAAATAGATTTTATTTTATGAATTAGAAATAGTTCTGAAGTTTGAATTAAGAATATAGTCCACTTGCCTCCTAGGCTAGATAGTTGTTCAATGAGAAGTTTTAATTATATTAATTGTAGTAGAAGTTATCTTAGAGTAGTTAGTTGTTTATTTGCTTTAATAGGTTAGCTAGTTGTTTTTCTTACTTGTTTACTTGCTTTAATAGGTTAGCTAGTTGTTTTGCTTACTTATTTACTTGCTTTAATAGAATAGTTGTTGGCTTGTTTATTTACTTTCTTTCATAGGGTAGTTGCTCATTGAATTTAGGTTGGCAAGTTAAAGTAGTTTGTTTTTTTTTATTTGCTTATTGCTATGCTTAATAGTTTATTTTTCTTATTGTTACGAACTAGTTTTCTTTACATAGGGTTTTTACTTGCTTTCTTAGAACTATCCATCGATCCTTGATCCAAAAGTACTTAGGTTACATAGTTGAAAGTTGGGTTTTGTCATTAGATAGATTTGCTTGAGTAGATTAGCCTTAGATAACTACCTCCCTAGTTAGACTATACTACTACCAGCCCTTCTACCTTGGCATATATTTTTCTACAACTCTAAGTTTACTTACCCCAGGTTGACAATTTAATTGAGGGTTTTTAGTGTGTTTTTAGTGCATATATAACACCCATCATTTTTGGCGCCATTGTCGGGGAGTTGTCTTAAGGTAAGAAGTAGTTAGGAAATAGATCATTCTTAGACCTTAGCATTAGATCAGTGGTAGGGGAACTTTAAGACGAGAGGTAAGAACCTGTGCATATTCTATTGCAGGCTCCCCCAAACCCAATGGTAGTTTTTCTTTTTGTTTTTGTTTTCTTTCATGAATAGACCTAGAAACCAAATGGTAGATTTTTCTTTTGTTTTTTCTTTCTTTCATGAATAGACGTAGAGATCCAAAAGGTAGATACACTAAATCTAAATCAGAACTTTCAACCAAGGTTCCTTCTGACCTTTTTGGGGGAAGGGATGTTCCACTTATAAAATCCATAGACCGATACCGAAAAATAGGAGCTAGATCAACTCAAAGAGCTAAGGTAGTCTCTGAAGAGACTAACACAGGGAGCACTATAGAACAAGAAATTGAAGCATCAATCATATTAGGATAGGAGGCAAGACTACTCAAGCCTTCGGCAGAACCAAACAATACAACCTTTGCTTTTACACCACCACCAGGAGATCCTAATTTTGAAGACATCATAGACCGTAAATAGGTGAATCATTTTTTTGGTAGTTGAGCCAATGTAATTATCTCTCAAACTGACACGGAAACTTTGGCACCAATAGTCTTAATCGGCTCGAGTAGAGTCCCAGACATCCAATCCATAGGAAGACCTTTCCATCAAAGGGAAACCTTATTCTTGTCAAAGATAAAACCACCTAGGTACTCTCTTTTTGGAAACCAAGACAACATGGATGATCAAGAGGACCATAACAATGTAAGACTTGGGGAGGAAGAAGAAACTGGAAACCAAACTGAAACTACTTTGGGGTTTCCGATTCTAGACACCACTCCAAATGTCAACATGAAGAATATTCTTCTCTCAGTATTTCCTACCTTTTATGGTAAAAACAGTGAAGATCCACCACTCCAAATGTCAACATGAAGAATATTCTTCTCTCAGTATTTCCTACCTTTTATGGTAAAAACAGTGAAGATCCAGACACCTTCCTATTTGAATTTGACATCTTTTGAAGGAGTTACAACTATGTACAAGACGCCCAGAAACTAAAACTCTTTCCTGCCACTCTCAAAGACTCTTCACTAAGATGGTTCATGGGGTTGGGAGAATCCAGTATTACATCTGGGGAAGCCATGAAAGACATATTTCTTAAGAAGTACCAAGACTACTGAAATACCAAAGAGTCTTGTAATGACATATTTAAAATCCAACAGTTAGAAGACGAGACCCTCGAAGATTATATGGAAAGCTTTGGTTATATCTCCCAGAAGTCAAAATACCATGACCTCCTAAAGGATGCAATTAGGGCTCTTTTCCTTAAGGGAATTTTAGAAGAATATCTAGAGATTCTTAACCTGATGGCATCAGGTGACATCTCTCATAAACCATTTTCTGAAATATGTGAAATGTGTAATAATTACTCAAGGAGTAGAACCAAAACAGGAAAGAATGTTCGGGACCCTTATAATAGAAACTTAAAACTAGTTGGTTTAGGTGGTATCACAAGAGCAGAGATAGGGAACCTCTTAGAAAAATTCAAAACAGATATCCTAAGCACAATAGGTTCCCAGTTGGACACCCTAAAAATTAAGAAGAAACATATAGAGGAAAATGTAGCAATGATCATATATTGCCCAAGATACAGGAGGAAGCATTCCTCAGTGGAATGCCCATTAGATAACATTTCAGTTTGGGTCTTTTGTACAAAAGACCATGTGACTGAAAAATGTCCATCATTGCTCGGTTTATTAGCCATCTATAGGAGTGGAGATCCTGGGGAGTCTTCTTATGCACCTAGGAGGCCATGGTAGCCTAGGAACCAACCCACATACCCAGATCTACAATCTCAAGTTCCACCCTATTATCAACAACAACAATAGTGGAACTCAACAAGTTGGAAAAATTGGTCTACGCAATACCAACATCCTTGGTTTCAAGGATAGAGAAGAGGACATAACCAAGGAAACCCTCAAGCTCCACCTATCCCTATGTCCAACCATCCTTATCCTCAATTCCCATCGAACACTCCACAACTTCTGTCAGGTTTTGTTCCACCACCTTTACCTCCTATTCCACAACAACAACCACTAGAATATCAAAATGCAAGCTCCCCAAGACCAACAATAATACCGACACAAACAGTATCGAATCCCAATAATAATCCCCCTCAACCTCTTCACAATGTTGAGATGCATGCCTTCTCGACATATGTTATTACTCCTGTTCCATTACAGGAAATTCAACTAAGATTGGGAAAAGTCCTAAAGAGGCACAGACCTTTAGTAGTCATCCAGGAAGAAAAAGAAGAAGAAACCACCAAACAACCCATGGATGACACTAGGTGGGAAGATGTTATTATCCCAAAGAATCAAGAACCCAAGCTTCCCCAAAATGAACGTTCACAAATTATGAAGGTCCCTCCTTATCCAGACTGATTGGTAATCGAGAAACCTACCACCCGACCAGAATTTTACATTTTAAATGAATTGAGGAATATTTGTGTCAAGATTCCCCTGCTTCAAGCCAATAAAGACATTCAAATCTATAGTAATGTAGTCAAAGAATTGTGTATCAAGAATCCAAGTAGGAAGCATAAGGACCCTCCTACAATACACTTGATAGGAGATCTTTATGAATGCATATCAGAGTAGCCAAAGCTAGAAAAATATGGGAACCAAGGAAACTCCACAATCACCATAACCATTAATGAGGTCTCCATTGAAAACACTCTCATAGACCTAGGGGCAACCATCAATGTTATGACTTCTACTACCTTGGAACAATTACAGTTACAACCTCTTCTTCGGCCTACCCCAACCATTTTGGAATTAGCAGATAAGACTAGGGTTATACCTGAAGGAATTTTAGATGATATCATGGTTACTTTAGCCTCATGGGAGTACCCAATATTTTTTCTTGTAATTCACTCAAAGGATCCTGCCAAAGGCCATCCCATCATTTTGGGAAGACCTTGGCTAGCCATAGCCAATGCATTTATTGGTTGTAGAGAAGGGGAAATGACCATCTCAAATGGTCTCTCTATCCAGAAGCTCACCATTTTCCCTCTAGATCAACCTATTATGGAGAATATATGGTGGCTTGAATTTGCATATGAGAACAAGGACTAGGAAGGACCCGTATTGCCAAGTGACCATGCATGGGCACTTCAAGAGCACACAACAGAAAATGTGCTAAACCAGTTTATTTCTGCTATCACATGTGTGGATTTTCCATAGTCTTTTCCCCAATTTAAGTACATGTTTGGGGAATAATTTCAATAACAATTAGACCCATCCATTTTTTCTTCGAAATCTTCTATTTTCAAGATAGATGAGTCTTCCATGTCTTACACTATGCCCTACGAGACTAGTCTAGGAAAAATTTTACATATAAACTTCGGGCTAGATGCAGACCAACAGAAATAGTTAGTAGATATCCTTAAAGAAAAATCAGGGGCATTTTCCTGGGAATAAACTGACATGAAGGGTATACACCCCGACACATGCATCCATCACATATATACCCAAGGGGAAGTAACACCTGTTAGGAAACCCCAGAGAAGGATGAACCCAACACTCAAAGACATAGTCAAGGAGGAGATCCAAAAGTTGTTAAATGTCAGATTTATCTATCCCATCTCTGATAGTAAGTGAGTATCCCCGCTTGTAGTGGTTCCAAAGAAAGTGACAGGGAAATGGAGAATTTTTGTTGATTTATGGGAACTCAACAAAGCCACTATGAAAGACTACTTTCCTCTCCCTTTCATTGACCAAGTTCTAGATACCTTGTCTGGAAAGAAGTATTTATCCTTTCTAGATGGGTACAGTGGGTAAAATCAGATTCTTATAGCACCCGAAGACCAGAACAAGACTACCTTTACTTGTCCTTGGGGCACCTATGCCTATAGGGTCTTACCATTTGGATTGTGTAATGTTCCTGCCACATTTCAATGAGCAGTATTAGGGATATTTGTCGATATTATTCATGATTGTGTGGAGCTCTACATGGATGAATTCATAGTATATGGTAAAACTTACCATAAATCCTTAGACAACTTAGAAAAAGTCCTCATCAGATGCCAGAAAATGAGCCTATTTCTAAGTCATGAAAAAAGAAAAATATTGTTGACTGAAGGAGTGGTTCTAAGACATCATGTTTTGTCTAAAGGGATAAAAGTCGATCTTGCAAAGATTGAGGTCATTGTCAGACTTCCACCCCCCAAGACTCATAAAGAGGTCAGAAGTTTTGTTGTACATGACGGATATTACCAACGGTTTATTGAAAATTTTGCAAAGATTGTTGCACCTATGTTTGGATTACTAATAAAAGATGTTGATTTTGTTTGGAATGAGCAGTTTCAAACTGCCTTTAAAACCCTAAAAGATAAGCTATATGTGGCACCAATTCTTATAGGGCCCAATTGGACCCTCCCATTTCATATATCCATTGATGCCTCTGACACCGCAAGAGGAGGACCAGTAGTCCTATGCCATTTATTTTGTGAGTAAGAACTTGTCCCCTATCGAGTTGAACTACACAGTGACCAAGAAATAATTCTTGGCAGTTGTTCATGTTATTAACAAGTTTTGTCATTACATTACAGGTTATGAAGTATTTGTACATACCGATCATTCCACCATTAGATTCCTCATGAATAAACTCATAACTAATGGCCAAGTGACTAGGTGGCTCCTATTATTGCAAGAATTTAATATCATTGTGCTTGACCGACCTGGAAAGGATAATGTAGTAGCTGGTTTTCTTTCCCAAATAAAAAATGGGGATATCCCTATAGATGATAGTTTCGAAGACGAGAACCTTTTTTCCCTTTCTTTCAATACCCCATGGTTGCAGATATGGAAAACTATCTGGCCACTAGGAAGTTACCATCTCATTTGTCACCTCATGAAAAGCGGAAAATTGTTACATAGAGTGCTAATTACTCTTGGGTTGGTCATGATCTTTTTCGCACAGGTCCTGATTTGATTATTCATAGATGTGTCTAAGAGGACGAGGTACCTGAAATACTACGAAGTTGTCATGATGGACCATGTGGTGGCCATTTTGATGACAAACGTACAACATATAAGGTGTTACATTCAGGTTACTATTGGCCTATAATTTTCAAAGATGTTGCCAAGTATGTGAGAAGTTGTGATAGTTTCCAAAGGATAGGAAGACCTGCGTCAACTGATGAAATGCCTTTGCATGCCCAAGTTATGATAGAACCCTTCGAAAAATGGGCCCTCGACTTTGTAGGACCAATTTCACGCATGTTCTGTAGGAAGAACTATATTTTGGTTTGTACGGACTATGTCACCAAATGGGTAGAGGAAAAATCCCTATTCCGAGCTACAGAGAAGTCTATTGTCGAATTCATCTATGAAGACATCTTTACCCACTTCAGTGTGCCTCATGAAATTGTTACCAACCAAGGAACTCAATTCACTTCCAAGCAAATGAGAGAGCTAACAAAGAAATATGGGATTAAACACTGTAAATATTCTCCATACCATCCACAAGCCAATGGTCAGGTAGAATCTACAAACAAAATTCTGGAAGCCATCTTGACCAAAACTGTTTAGTTACATCACTGGGATTGGGATGATAGGCTGCTAGAGGCTTTGTGGGCATATTGGACCACCTAGAGAAATACCACTAGGCATACCCCTTATGAGATATTGTATGGGAAACAAGTACTTTTACCAATAGATTTCCAAGTAAGGACATTCTGTATTGCAGCAGAATTAGGATTGAACCTGGATGAACCTCAGAATCAACGATCCCTACAATTGAATGAGTTGGATGAAATCAGGCAAGATGCCATCCAACAGAAAATATTAGTCCAAAACCATAGGAGCAAGTGGCATGACAAGTTTATTAAGAAGAAACACTTCCAACCTACTGATTGGGATCTGTTGTTTGATTCCCGATTCAGAACCTTCAAAGGAAAAATCACTACCCAGTGGTTGGGCCCTTATGAGGTAGACACTATATATGACAATGGAGCTGTAAAAATTAAAACAATTGACGATGGACAAGTCTCCTTTGTGGTAATTGGACATCGACTTAAATTTTATCATAAGCCCATTTCCAGAGAGGATTTTCTACAAGTCATGTCAACTGATAAGGCATTGGCCTTAGTAGATGGGGAAGTCCCCCCTTGTTCTTGAAAAGTTATTTGAATTTCCTACTGTATGTATGTAAATAGTTTTTAAATTTTGCTAATAAGGAAATTCTAGAGATTTCTATAAGTATTTATTTCACCGTGAGTACTCAATTTCAAGGATCTTTCTTCAAAAATTGTTAGAATTGAATTTTCTGTCTGCTAAAGAATCAAATGAATATTGACTTACTGTAATTAGCCATATTTTTGCAAGAATTCTCATTTTTAGGCATTCTAAAGCAGTTTCTCTTGAAACTCTTCACTACTGTATAAAGAAGTGATACCATAATCATCAAGCCTAGAGGTCTCTCGTACAGTTTTTCCAAGAAACCTGATTAAGTGAGTCAAGTGTATTTATCAAAGAGTAACAAGGAGGTCTAATTAGAAGTTAGTCATGGAAACATCACAATAACTACAAAGGAAGAAAGTAAGTTGAGGCTAGAGATACCTTTATGTTCTTTCTCAATGGTACCATCCACTACACACGAAACAACTTGACTATATCATATCTTTAGATAGGCCACGTCATCTTAAGCACCCCTTACATTGGGACAATCACTAAGTAATATAATGAAAATTCATCCTCTAACATAAATACCATCCCAATTGAAAAAAGTAATAAAAAATTGTTTTTAGAGTTGTTCCCCCATCTTCTTGCATAAAGAAATATTATACTAAAATCTTAAAAGATGGAGGGCCAGACTCTAAGGGTGTAAGAGGATAACCCATTGGGATATTGAACAGGTCTGTTGGCAGTGGGTACCGGCCTATGGTATGACTAGGTAAACCCGTTGGAGTACTGATTCTTGAATAGGCTTGCTGGCAGCGGGGCATTCTAGCTAGCAAGGATGGTAATATGACAAAAATAAATATTAAATTTAAACTTGTTCTGATGGCATTACCTGCAGACAAAGCTAACATGAAGTATGTGTGGTTAAGATAAGGTTAATGAACTCCATAAACTTTCCATTGGGAAATAACTCTAAGATTATCTTGAAAGTCTCTTGCCTACCTCTTCTTATCTATATATAGGATCTCTTATCTTATAGTTGGGTCCATCTTCTAACCGTCTCGTCAGACCAATCTGTGAAATTTTATCTTTAAACTTGAGATACTATAAATCTTCGGCTATTGGGGGATAGTGACCGGTTTCTTATACTTTTGATTGTGAGGTGTCACAATACTTAGGTGTGGGGGAGGGGTTCATGAGCTGACAAATGATCATTGCCTAGAGAAATAGATCTTTTCAAGATTTTTTGTATTATTTCCATGATACAAGTTATTACATTAATAGTCATTTTATTTTTGAAGTGCTAAACTCCTGTGTGCTATAAATTACTGAACATATACTTTACAGACCACTCTTTATCGGTTTATCTTTCATTACAAGCTATACATTGTAGGTTTGACAATACATGTTTTATGCATGCTATAACCTATTCATTGTAGGTTTGACATTATATGTCGTATGCAAGAGGATTGAGTGAGCATGATGGAAAAATCAACAACAAGGGAACATTCTGCCTCTGCTCATTTACCAATGTGATTGTCAAAAACACTTCAAATTTGCAGGCTATCCATTATAAGAGGTGAAAATGTACTTAACACAAAGGTACCGTATGAGGTTCCATATGAAACGTCGTATGAGGTGTCGAACGAAGTACCATATGAATTATACACCAGTAACTATCCTAGATTCTAGGTAACTAGAACTCAATTACATTCAATTGAATTGGTTGCAAGCAATTGATTGAAGATGTTTTATATGTTCATGATCAAATGTCCAAGTCAAAAGACTTGGACATTGTTCTAACTGTGCATCATTACATTGTCCCCAAAAATGAGCCTCCGAATTTGAAATTTCCCACAAATGGAAGCTTGTGCACACATGTGTGCAACCTACTCCACTATATGCACATTCAAAATTGGGTTGGGCAACCATGATCTCAATTCACCCTTGCCATTTTCTCTTCCATGCGTTAAGAAATCGCGCCCAACCTCTGCCATTTATTCCCCTATTCAAATCGCATTCGGCCCGTGCCCAATTGGTGCCATATCTTGGCCCGATCATTCCCTTGCCTGATAAATTTCACCTCTGCCACAATGCCTAGGAGGTATGAACCCTCTTCCTATGCGGATCTTTTTTCCATTCCCGAATTTGTGCAATGCAAAGAAGTGTTTTTGCGAGTAGGCAGGGGGCCATTTTTGTCTAACTTCCATGGCCAAAATGACAGCCTCTCCATGCAATTTGTCATCGATTTCGATGGGAAGGAAACATGGGTGGGGTCTCTTTCTTTCGAAGTCTCAGAAGAATCCATTGTTGTAGTTACGAAGCTCCCAAGAATCAAAGATAGATGGTTCAAAAACCACCAACTGTCGCGCTCAAGTTATAACAGGGTGTTTAAGACCGAATTCGAGAACATTTCAGGAGCAAAAGGATATTCTATGGAGTAGATAAAGGTGGAATTGATCAACCCCCTCATCATCATCACAAGGTTGATTACATGCGAAGGTAGATACTCCACTTTCAAATCTTTTCATTTCAGATTGTTGGCTCATTTTCTGTTCAACAAACCTTTGAACTCCCCCTTCTATTTTCTAAAAACCTTGGACAAGATGTCCTCTCAAGTGAGGAAGAATGTGACTAACCCCCACAATAGTGTCTTTCACCATGGCTTGATCAAACTCCTTGTCCTAGCCGAACTAGAGAAATAGGGGCAAACTTGGGATGCCTTTATCTACCAATTTGCAAACCCTCACTTGACAATTAAGACCGGAAAAAATCCACTTAGCCTAAGAACTATCTCTCCATCCAAGCCTCACTCTCCAAGAACTCCAAACCCCCTTGTACAAACTCTCTCTTTTCTGGAACAATACAAAATCTTGTTGATATCCCTACTTCTTCATCAGGTAAAAAGACCAAGAGAAAAGACCAAAAGAAGCCTATTGTTAACCCCCCAATGCCTTCAATATCTCTTGATCCTACACCTAAAAATATCCAAGAATTAATCCAACAAGACTTTCCCATTGTTCCCACAAATAGGAGGGGAGCCAATCGATTTGGTAAAGGATCCTTTTGAAAGAGTACCCGGAGCACAAGAACAAAACCTTATGCAAAACCCATGCCTGCTTCAAATCCTATCCAAGTGTCCTCTGATCTTGAGAGCCCTCACAAGAGACTTAGGGAAGTTTTTGCGGATGGATTAGAGCCACTAAGAAAGACAAAATCAGAACCTACCTCTCCTTACCAATGCCCCAACACTCCTACTTCACCCATGCCTACTTTAGATCCTAAAACTGATAGATTGTCCACATCCCTCAAAGGATCTAAGCCTTCCTCAGAGATCACCAATTCTTCCCCAGCCATTGAGAAGCTACAAAAAGAAAACCATCAGCCTCGCCAATAGTTAGAAGAAAGGAAGACGATAGACACACACATTCATCATCATAATATAGTCCTTCAAGAAAAGGTTAACTCCCTTCAACGATTGGTTGATGAGATGACCAAATCCAACTGTAGCCTCAGAGCACAACTAAAGAAACACAAGAGGCACAAGGAAAATTCTTCATAGCAAGAAGGAGAGGCTTCCAAAGTTGATCCTCCTTAGCAAGCCTAGTCACGAGGGGTAATTTCGTTTTGTTTGTAGTGGGACCTGCAAAATCGTAAGTGTGCATGTAATGTTGGGCCCGAGATATGATCAATTTTATGACAGTTATTAGACACTTTTTTTGAATGTACATATGTGTTTTTCATGTTTTGGAGAAGCTTTTTGAAGAATTTTATGCTAAAACGGTATGATCTACACCAGGTATGTATGATTCGTGTTTAATGTTGATATTGAGTATAATTGATCAAGTTTTATGTTCCCAAAGATCTATTTCACGTTTTTTTGGTGTTACAGGAAAAAAACACATCACATTTCTGCCTTCGGCACTCAGTTTTCCACTCCTTCCAATACTAGATCTGGTACCCGGTCCGTCACTTCGTCCATCACTGCGTCTTGCAAAAAAACGGTGGGCAATTTGGCAGTTATGGTATTGGCGGATAGTGGTGGGTGAATCAGGAACATGGGTTTTTCTCATGCTTTCCCCCTCTAGCTATTGAACCCTTGACAACTCAGTTTAAGTTGTTAAATAGGGTGATTATTGGCTCACTCTATTTCGGCAATTAGGGCACCATTAATGTAATTTGCCGAATTTAGAAGTGGTTCTACCCTCCTATGGTCAACCACTTAGTCTATAAATATTATAAATACCACCATAGTGGTCATATAGAATGGAAGTAGTAAAAGAACCAATGTGATAGGGACAAACACATTTTTACTCTGTTTTTCCATTTTTCATTGCCAGATTATATAAAAAACTGGGTTTTTGAGTTTTCATGGTGAAATCGAATTGTTGAGTTCATGGTGTTCTTTTAGGAAGTGACCACGACTTGTTGGGGGGGGGGCACCAGTAGTATGGTAACTATTCTTTAGGTTATTTATGCATTTCATAGCTTAGTTGTCTCTTTCATTTCCTGTACATGCATTATTATTTTGTTAATTAATTTGTTGTTGTAGTTTAATTGTCTTAACTCTCTTTTGCAGGTTAGTATGAACACTTGTGTTAGTATGCGTTGATCTTTTAGTTAGGAATGAATTTGCAAATTACTAGACTAACCCCATGTGCAATTAGATGTTAGATTGTATCTTATTTATGCTGTTAGAATTAAATTTAAAACAGAGTTTTAAATAGAGTAGAACAGAGTTTTAATTTGAGTTTTCTTTAACAAGGATTTGATGGATGGATAGGATTAATTTCAGTTTTTAATTATAGATTGCTTATTTCATTTTTATGTATATCTTGCTTACTTAGTTGTTGGCTAATGTATTTGGTAGTTTACATTTTTATGTCATGTTTTAATTTTTGTTCTTAAGCATTTTTCTTATTGTAGTTTGAATTGTTAGAATAGATATAGCATAGTTTCATTTTATGTAATTTCTTTCCTAGAATTAGATTGCAATTATATTTCTTAGTTAATGGTTGAGTTTAATTATGAAGTTTGTTTACAAAGCATAGAAGTACAATTATGATCTCGTTATATTGTTGATGGTTAATAATTCATGAATATGCAGGGTAATTAACAATGTTTCTGTAATGGCTAAATTCTCATTGGATTGTTTAATCCATACCTCTCACTTTGCTATTGAGATCAATGTTGAGATTATACTGCTTGAATTATCCTTTGTTTTCAAGTTCCATAGAGATATCATATGACACTAGAGACATTCACACAACCCCCAACACAATATTTGAGTTTTCATAGGTTAAAAGATAGTTTCCTGCTTTCGTAGATCAAAAGATAGTTTCTTGATTTTGTAGATCAGAAGATATAGTTTCTTGCTTTCATAGATCAGAATATAGTTCTATTGTTGTTGTAGGATAGATAGTATTTTGCTTTGATAGGTTAGAGAGCAGTTTGCTTATCATAGATTAAAGGTTAGTTGTTAGTCCTTCTTGCTTTAAATTAAATAGATTTTCTTTTATGAATTAGAAATAGTTTTGAAGTTTGAATTAAGAATATAGTCCACTTGCCTCTTAGGCTAGATAGTTGTTCAATGAGAATTTTTAATTAGATTACTTGCAGTAGAAGTTATCTTAGAGTAGTTAGTTGTTTATTTTCTTTAATAGGTTAGCTATTTGTGTTGCTTACTTGTTTACTTGCTTTAATAGGTTAGCTAGTTGTTTTGCTTACTTGTTTACTTTCTTTAATAGAATAGTTGTTGGCTTGTTTATTTACTTGATTTCATAGGGTAGTTTCTCATTGAATTTAGGTTGGCAAGTTAAAGTAGTTTTCTTTTGTTATTTTCTTATTGTTATGCTTAATAGTTGCTTTTTCTTATTGTTACGAACTAGTTTGCTTTACATAGGGTTTTTACTTGCTTTCTTAGAACTATCCATCGATCCTTGATCCAAAAGTACTTAGGTTACATAGTTTAAAGTTGTGTTTTCTCATTAGATATCTTTGCTTGAGTAGATTAGCCTTAGATAGCTACCTTCCTAGTTAGACTATACTACTGCCAACCCTTCTACCTTGGCATATATTTGGCTACAACTCTAAGTTTACTTACTCTGGGTTGACAATTTAATTGAGGGTTTTTAGTGTGTTTTTAGTGCATATATAACACCCATCAATTTCCATAAACAACATCCAAGGGTGAAGGTGAAAAATATCCAAAGCAAGTTTCAAAAAGGGACTTATCAATAGAAGTATGGACTACATTGTTATAATAGTGTTGAATGTAGATCATATTTACATCCCAAGTCTTTGTATTCTTTTGATTGTAACCCCTCAAAATTTGTACCAACGCCCTATTGACTAGTTCTATCCACTCATTTGTATGTGGATGGAATGGTGTAGATCTCTTCAAATTCATATCCATCTTCTCCCAAAGTGTAGTCCAAGAGGCACTAACAAATATGATATCCTTGTCTAAGATGATGCTCCTTGGTATCCCAAAGTGCACTAAGACATGTTAGCTCTTGACCAAGTTTTGAGGAAACATTGGTCATGTTTGACCATTTTTGGGACTTCGACAAGTTGGTCGAAGATGGAGCACCCAAGCACAGCAGAGATCACGAGATCTCACTCATTTTGAGGGCTTGTGGACCCAGAAAAAGGGTTTTATGGTTTACGTAACTGGTTAAGGGATGTCGACTCATGGGTTTACCCATTATTAGGCCTTTTTGTAATTATACAAATAAGTAGCTAAGCGATGTAATAGGTAGGTCTGGTTGGCTTTGTGCAATAATGTGTTAAGGTCTTGCAGAGCTAAGTGCCAATGTTTTGTAAGTTGTTTTGTGCACAAACATTGTATGTAAGTGCTCTGTGCTATTGAGGAGTAGGCTCTATGCCTTGACCTAATTTTGGGGAAGGTGGATCTAGTGCATTGTGCATAGATCACCTATCTGCTATGGAGTTGGGCTCTGTGGCTTTGTGCATAGGAGCATATGAATGTAAGAAGATCGAAGAATAATAAAGAAGAAGAAGAAGTTGGTTGACGTAGCCCCACACTAGGGTGAACCACGTATATCCTGTGTCTTGATGTGCTTTGTGCGATGTTGTTTATGTGGTTATTTTCTTAGTGTTGTTGTTATTATGTACAATGAATGCATATGATGTTGTATCTTAGTGCTTAATGGTGTAAATGAATGCTAGATCTGATCTAATGCTATGTGGTAAGAGGTTTTAAGGGCTTAATCTTGATTTTTACTGCGTTGATCTGTAATAAGGATTGATCTGGGATGTGAATGAGAATCATAATATAAGCCATATTGTTGTTTAATTACTCTGTTAAGTATCATAATCATAGATTTTTGGGCCACTAAATAATTTCCATGCAGATCAAAACTTTATCTACATCAATGCACACAGGGATGAAAGTAAGGAGGAGTTGCAATCCTATTATAAGTTGACCGACAAAGATATGCAGGAGATAACCAAAGAATGGCCAGCAGAATTCCTTCTACCAATGGAAGATGTAGAACTCTCCAACCCCGACATCATCAAAAGTTCATTGGTCACTTGGGTCAAGCATGATGGACAGACTAGCACGAAGAAAAAGAATAAAAAGGAGGAAGTGCATAACATAGAAATTGATGAGGAGGACAACGCATCAGAGGAAAGTAGGCCTGACTTACCCACAAGAGGAGGAGGAGATGAAGTGAACCGGGAAGAAGGAGGTGAAGAAGAAGAAAAGAAATACAAAGGAGAAGTTACACTGCTGAAGGATCCCC
Organism: Picea glauca; assembly: GCA_000966675.3. Classification (NCBI taxonomy): domain Eukaryota; kingdom Viridiplantae; phylum Streptophyta; class Pinopsida; order Pinales; family Pinaceae; genus Picea; species Picea glauca. Next base: position 126,270 of record JZKD02S0033382.1, read on the forward strand.
TTACAGAGGTCGAAACATCAAAGAAAATGAAGATTTCTCCGCAAAAACCCTCAGCAAGAAAGAAGACCCGAGCCAGTAAGCCTCAGTTGAAGAATGAGCTCACACTAGATAATGTCGATCTCATCATCACAGTCATAGAGGAATATTTAGAGGATATATTGCAGGGACATGAAGAGAAGCAGGAGACGATGTCTGAAATAATCGAGAAGGAGATGAAAGACATACAATAAGCTATTCGTTCAAGCCGCATAGTATCGACTACGTTGTCATCGTCGAAAATTGCAGAATTGGGGGATGAGCCCACCCAATAGCAAAGGCTAGCAGATGCAATAGAGACTCAACTTTTTTGAGTCCAAGAAGAAAAGGAGCAGGCCACATAGGCCTTTAATAAATAAAAGAAGGACATCCTAGAGAAACTTCGAATTGCGCAAAAGGAGAAAGATGAAATCTGAGTGATGTTCAAGGAGGATAAAGCGAGGATGCAAAAAGAAAAAGACCAATTGCTCACAGATCAGACTGTGATCAAAGAGGTGGTGACTAAAGAACTTCTCTGTATGTCAATCTTGGCACAGGAGGAAGAAGAGTTATCCAAGATACAAGTGGGGAGGCTCGTTGAGGCCATTCAGCAGCTCCACGCGAGAGTAATGGAGCTAGAGATCCAAGAAGTGTCGAGCACTCTGAATGAAATGCGTGATAAAAGGGAAGAAACCACCAAGAGCGTAATAGAAAGAATTAGGGCACTCACCTCAGAATGTAATCAACTGAGTGATCAGAGTGCACAGACCTATGAGCACCTTGCAGAAGATCCAGAGCTGAAGAAACTGGAATCACAGCTATAGGAGGAAAAGAAGAAGGCATCCACTGTGCAAGCTCAGATGAAGCTTCTTATTGCAGTTGAGAAAATGAAGCAATCATAGGAGTCCCACGTAGTCTAGCAGCAGGTTATTTCCATCCAAAGAAAATTCATGGAGGTGACACAAAGACTCCAGCCAGTGTAGGACGAAGATTGCATGCTTTTTGAAGAGATTGAAGGACAAGGCTCACAATTGGACCAGATGGTCATGATAGTAGAACAACTCCTAGAAGGGCCTGTTACAGAAGAGGCGATTCAAGATTTCGTTGAACAGGAAGCTCTGGCGAAGTAGCAAGTCGAGGTAGCTTGAGCTAAGATCGATGCCTTTGAAGCAACACTTCCCAGATCTGAGTGACTCAGGAGGAGTCACAGGTGAGTGTTGGGGGCATGTTGGCCCTTGACCAATTTTTGAGGAAACATTGGTCATGTTTGAATATTTTTGGGACTTCGACAGGCTGGTCGAAGATGGAGCACCCAGGCCGAGAAGAGATCGCGAGATATCTCTCATTTTGCGGGCTTGTGGACCTAGCAAAAGGTTTTAGGGTTTAGGTAATGGGTTAATGGATGTCGGCCCATGGGTTTACCCATGATTAGTCCTTTTTGTAATGATATAAATAAGTAGCTAAGTGATGTAAGAGGTAGGTCCGGTCGTCTTTGTGAAAGAATGTGTTAAGGGCTTGCAGAGCTAAGTGCTAGTGTTTTGTAGGTTGCTTTGTGCACAGATGTTGTATGTAAGTTATTTGTTCTATTTTCTATTGAGGAGTTGGCTCTGTGACTTGAACTAATTTTGGGAAAGGTGGATCTAGTGTGTTGTGCACAGATCACCTATCCGCTACGAAGTTGGGCTCTGTGGCTTTGTGCATAGTAGCAGATGAGTGTAAGAATACCAAAGACTAATAAATAAGAAGAAGAAGTTGGTGGACCAAGCCCCACACTGGGGTGAACCACGTATATCCTGTGTTTTGATGTGCTTTGCGTGATGTTGTTTATGTGGTTATTTTCTTAGTGTTGTTGTTATTATGTACAATGAATGCACTTGATGTTGTAGCTTAGTGATTAATGGCGTAAATGAATGCTATATCTGAGCTAATGCTATGTGCTAAGAGGTTTTAAGGGCTTAATATTTATTATTACTTCGTTGATATGTAATAAGTATTGGTCTACGATGTGAATGAGAATCATAGTATAAGCCATATTATTGTTTAAGTACTATGTTAAGTATCGTAATCACAAATCTATGTCCCGGCTTGGTTTTAGACACCTGATTACTACAACCCCCTTGCCTCTACCTTAGGTGAGACTTCATCTGCTTCACATGTGTTGCCAAAAGGGTCGGTACTTAGGGTTTTGTTGGTGCGTTGTTGAAGCGTTGAACCTTGGTTCTGCCCCTATTCCAACAAGACATATTCAAATAACATGTTTCTTACTTCTTGTCCTCTGATGGTGTTTTTACAAGGCACATGAATGCACGTCTTGTTGAACTTATCAACTACCACAAATAGGTAGTCATTTCCCTTCCCAGTTGTTCGAAAACCACCTGCAAAATCCATGTAAATGATTTCCCAAGGTCAAGTGGGTAGAGGTAAGGGTGGTATATACACTCATTTCTATTATTGGTCTTGTTGGTATAAAATAGTATGCATCCTATAATATACTATGCTACATCTTCTTTCATCATGGGCCAGTACACATACCTTTCTAAGTTAGCAACTATATTCCCAACACCAAAATGTCTTCCAACCTTGGATGTGTGAGCCTATTTATTAAGATGCAATGTTTCACCTTTAGGAACATAGATATTGTTTGGCTTATAGAACAACCCATTCTAGAGATGACAATTATCCTTTTCATAATCTTGGATGTGGGTGGCCTTGAAATCATGTCTACTAAATTATAAGTTATTCCCTTATTATATTTAATGACTAGATGAAATTGTTGAAAAATCCCCATCCACTTGTAATGTCTAGTTTGTTGAAGCTTTCTATGAGCCTACAAATACTGTAGTGGCTAGTGATCTCTGTGGATAATAGTTTCCTTACCCATCAGATAGTGCTTCCACTTTTTAATAATTTGAACTAGGGCATAGATTTCATTATAATATGTAGGGTAGTTCAAAACCCCACCTTGAAACATATCAAAATGATAGCATACTAGCTTACCTCCTTGCATCAAAATTGCTCCTATAGAATACACACTTGCATCTATCTCCACTTCAAAGGGATTTTGCAAGTTAATAAATGTGAGAACTGGTGGTTGACTAATATTTTATTTCATTTCATCGAAAAAAAATTGTTGATTCTTTCTCAACTAGAAACTCTTAACGCTCATTTCTATGGTGTGGAGTGGTGCATCTACCAGTGACAAGGATTCTATTAACTTCCATAGGTACAATATTTCTCCAAAAAATCTCCTAAGTTCAATGACATTAGTAGGAAATGGTCATTTTATCAAGGCTCCCATATTTGTGGTATCTATCTTGAGCTCCCCTCCATTGATCACATACCCCGAACACACCAATCACTGTTGAGAAAACTCAGACTTCTTAAGGTTAGCTAGCAGTTGCTTCTTTTTTAGAGTCTCTAACACCTACATGATGCATGACGTGTGCTCCTCCTAGGTAGAGATAAAAAATATATATATAACCCAAATACACAATAAAAAAATGAATCCAAATATGGGTGCACTACATCATTAATCAATCTCATAAATGTAATAAGTGCATTACATAAACCAAATGGCACAACTAGACACTCATACAATCCTTTCCTTGTCTTGAAGGTGGTCTTTCAAGTGTCCTATTCTTTGACACGTACCTGGTGGTATCTTGATTTGAGATCCAACTTGGTGAAATACTTGGCATGTTGCAACTGGTCTAACAAATCATCGATCCTAGGTAGAGGGTATCGATTCTTGAGTGTAATCTTGTTCAAAGATCTGTAGTCAATACACATCTTCCAACTCCCATTCTTCCTGGGTACAATGATGATAGGTGACCCACAAGGTGAGGTTCATCGTCGAATTACTCCCCGCTCCAAAAACTACTAGAACTATTTCTTCACTTCATCTACTTCTAGAATAGACTGTATATACAACCCAATATTTGGTAATGGGGAGTTAGGAAACAAATTATCTTGTGTTTCACTTCACTTTTAGGTGGTAGCCCTTTAGGCTCCTAGATAACTCTTTTGTATGCCTGCAAAAAATCCTCCAAATTTTGTCTCTATTTTTTAGCACATCCCTCTAGGGATTCCTTTACTCTTACCAATTCATCACTCAGTTGATTATCTCATAAGAAAATTAAAGCATACTTCTTACTTGAATTAATCAATGTTTCATGTTGGTTAGCACTTACTACTGAGATCTTTAATTTACCTTTATGTGCAATGATGATGAAAGGCTTCCCATCCTTTTTCAGGTGGTACTATTTTTCTCTCCACATGAAGGTCATATCCCTCATATACATGTGGGGTTTCCAAACACTACAACACACATGTCAAGGGTTACTACATATAACTCCACTTCATTAATAAAATCTTCACTTACAACAAATTTGATCTTACATTGTTTTGAGACCTTGATATATGCATCCTTGTTTACCCACCCCAATGGATATGGCCTAGGATTATCATTAACCTCCATCCCAATCTTCTTGACTAGATCGGATACTATGATATTCGCCTCTGAACCAGAATCGAGTAAATCATCTACCTTAGTCTTCTTGATCTGGATCTTGATATGGAAGATTTTTTTCATCTCCTTCTCTTCCTTACATTGAAGGATACTCATATTCTCCTCCTTCTACATTGAAGTGAAAACAATATTCTCATCCACACTTGAGATACTCTCTACCTCATTGTTTGAATCTATGGATAGAAGGTTATTCTTCATGGAATCCTTCTTACGGTTCATCTCTAGATGTAGTTTCCAACACTTTATTTAGTGTGAACATCAATATTTTAATGGTTATAGTGGTTACTTGGATCATCAAACTAATATGTAGTGGATGTCATCTTCTTATGTTTCCCTTTCCACTTCTTCTTTCCCTCCTTAGAAGAATCTTGGTGCTCTTTCTATTTGGAAACATGTTGATTCCATTTCGTGTGGCTTATATTTTATAGATATTGTGCTTGCGCACATGCCTCATCAACTATATTTGGATTAAATAGAATCACTTGATTCCACAACTAACTAGTATATTCCCCAAATACTTTAGGAGTATATTTGGGTTCTTGGGAGAGATACCCAACATGATAGTCATCTTTCTGAATTCGGTGGTGTACTCCTACACACTCTTCCCTTGTATTTGCTTGAAGTAATTCCAATGGATCCATTTGTCCTATATATACCCAATGGGTTAGAATTGGGACTTAATGAGCATTTTTAAATCCTCCCACTTAGTTACTTTTTGATCATCTTATAGCCTAAGGATCTTTGTGTGGCTTTCCCACAAGGTCAATGCATGGCTCTCTAATTTCAATCAGGAAAATCAAATATTTTTCTCCTCATCTATATTGAAAACATTCAAATAAACATCTAATTGTTGCAACTAATGACTCAAATTGAATGCATTGATCTCACCTTGGTATGGATTGATATACACTTTTTCTTCCATTTTAATTGAGGATTGTGAAGGGGAAATGGCACTAGAACTTGGTTTCTCTTTCTTAATCTCTTTCCTCCGCTCCTCTTTGGGTCTTCATTTTCTCCTAGTTTCCCCTCTATTTCTATCTCTGATTTAGAACCTCCATCCTCCTCGAATGGTGTAATCTTTCTTTCTAGAGATGTCATGAGGAGGGCCATGTTGCAAGAGATATTAGAAACTTGCTATTTTATCCTTGAAAATCACTCTTCTATTGGATCTTGAGGGTCGTTGTGAAAAGACTCATATGCCATGGCTAGGGTTTTTCTATTTTCTTCTCAAGACAATTCCTGGATCCTGCAAATTTCCAAAAATACAGAAAATAAAACTTCGTTAATACAAGTATGATCTGTAAACCACCATGGATATTCCACTATAAAAATTCATTGAAATAGATATTATAATATTTTGAAATCTTAAATTACACAAACTAAGTTTTCTTAGATCTCAGATTAATTATTTACTATCTTTGCTTGAATTTATGAAATAATTGAAATGTGAAAATGAAATAAATGAGAAAAATAACACACCATCCACACACAAATGAACACTAGATATATGTTGGGAAAATGAATACAGTAGAAAACCCATCTAGACGGTGAGACATGTGCTCTTCTCTGTTTTTTTCAGATATGGAAATGCAAATATAAAAAAAGAGGCACTCACTATGGACTTTCCTTTGACATTGTGGCATGCATGGATATGATAAATATTTTCCTGCTCTATTATGATCTCAAAATACCACTTGATTCTTTGCTCAACTATGGAAAAAATACGTTAAATAACATAACCCCTTCTCCTAGTGGCCCAATATATAACATAGCCCGATAGCCATCTAGGGTTAGTGCTTTGACTTCCTCAACCCTCAATTAGTGATCAAGTTTGGAACTTCTAGAATATTCTTGAAAATAACAAGTGGATATCCCCACACGTTTGAGGAATGGGGACTGATGTGGAATCCACTCATAACATAGTGGTCAACAAGGTAGTTCAAGTTGCAGAAGGCATAACTTTCACATACAAGCTCTGATTGAGGCAATTTATACACCATTACAAGGTATCAGAGTGTTGAACACCATCGAGTGTGTGTGAAAAATTTGTGGACATTGCAACCCCAAACAATTCCATTTAATTACTCAAAATGGCTTCAGAAGGTTCTGGACCCCAATTTTCCAAATGGGACCTGCCACTAAAATGGCCCTAGAATCCAATTCCTCCAATTGTTTCCATCGAGAAAGTAATAATATGGATAACAAATTATATTATGACATAATTTGTATCATAATAATTCGGTTCCTTTGGACAACCTCTCACTTCTAACCCTTGTGTAAATGGTAATTATTAGATTATTTATTTGGATTCAATCAATGTCAACCTAACCAATAGAATAATTATTTTGATCCCCTTCCATCCACTAATGGACCCTTACAGATTCTTCACCTAAGTAAATACCTACCTCCTAAGTTACCTAAGGTTTCATTAAGGTACACCCCCAAAACTCATGTGCATGCATCCCACAATTACAATATAGTAGATGACTTAGCTCAATTTCTTGCAACAATGTCATCCCTTCAAGTCCTCCAATTGTGTCCTTCATAAAGGAATACTTTATTGTATTCTTTCGGAAATGTTTATCCTTGATATGATTATTTAATCATTTTTTATATCGAAAAATATGACACTTTCCATTTACCCCCTTCCATGGTCTTTTGACTTCTAGTTTCTATAAAGAACGTTTCCATTCATCGATGGATCCTTGATGAAGATGCATCCTCATGTCTCATGCCCACTCAAGTATGGAATAAGTTAGTCTCACTTGATCCCATCCCATATTCTATCTCCTTTCATGAATATGATGGTAGGCCCTCTCAATAGAAAAGATTATATCAGAAGTATCCCATCCAACTAGACAATAAGCATATTCTTATTGGTGTTCAGGTTATTGATTCCCTACTAGATTATAGCATTCTATTAGGTATTAGTTTTATATATTCCATGAAAGAATTTCCCTCCTCAATATTCCATACAATCCCTTTCCCCCATGTAGATAAAATTTTCACCACCAACAATCTTACCCATCATGACTTGAAGACTCAACTCAATCTAGAAAATGTTGTCCCTTCATTAGTTGGGAACCAATCATTTTTCTCTTTTGTTGACATCAACCCTGGAGTCTACAAAGAATCAAAATTACATGTACTGTATTTTAGGCCTCCCCATATAGTTATCCACCCAATTTCATCCAATATATTTATGGTGTCATCATCTTATAAGCTAGCAAGTCCACCTCCATAGCCAAATGTTGAGTCTAGAGTTCCAGAATCTTCAATACCACCACTAGTAGGGAATCCTCATATGCATTACCCCTTTGGCTAGGTCCCTTTCTTATTTCCACCTCTGGGAATAGTAAGTACCCCTATCATGGCCACATTGAATTTTCCTAACCTCACATTAGGGATCTCAGTGTGGTACTTGGATCCCCCTCCTAATCCTCGTCCACCCTCTACACCAATTCCTTATTTGGCCTTGACTATTGTTCATTTGATACTAAATAATCCTATAGATCCTAAGGCACCTATGAAGACCCAACCTCAACCAAAATTTACAAAGGGGGGAAATATGAATAGAAAAGGGGCACAAACAATCCTAGTCAAGCCATGGCTACTCAAAAAACAACACCTAGAGTCATACCTATGTGTTCCTTATGTGACATCCTTAGCCACGCTACCAATAAATATCTTCATCTCCTTGAACTCTAATAAATTTATAACACTAATGATTTATAACCAAGTCCTTCCACACCATTTGACATGCACATTACCCTCCCCGAGTCATCAAMTAAGTGTGTTAAGACTTTGTGCATGAATCAACCATAATATTTGTGTGATACCTATGGCCAATATTCTCATCATTTTCCTAAAAAAACTATTGKGCCCGAGATATGATCATTTTCATGACGTTATTATACACTTTTGTCATATGTACATATGCGTRTTTTCATATTTTAAAGGAGCTTTTTGAAATTTTTTATGGTAAATCGGTATGATCGCCATAAGGTATGTGTAACTCATGTTTAATGATTGAATCAAGTATAATTTATCATGTTTTTATGCTTCCAAGAGTTAATTCACATTTTTCTGGTGTTACAGGGAAAAAACACACCATTTTCTGGTTTTGTCACTTGATTCGGCACTCATTCCAGCACTTGTTCCGACACTCGATCCCGCACTCATTTCGGCACTTGTTTTGACACTCGATCTGGCACTCATTCTAGCACCCAGTATTGCACAAAAACGCAAGGCGAGTTGGCGGCTATGGCATTGGCGGCCAGTGATGGACAAATCGGGCACATGGGTTTTGTTAATCCTTGCCCCCTCCAACTACTAAGCTCCTGAAAACTTGAATTTAGTTGTCCAAATAAGGCGATTATTGGCTTGTTCCATTTTGTCAGTTAGGTCATCATTTATTGTAATTGGCCGAAATTAGAAGTAGTTCGACCCTCCTAAGGTCAACCACTTGGGTTGTAATCTTATAAATACTGATAGGATTCTCAATAGATTATTAACCAAGTAGAAGAGCCATTGTATTAGAGACAAATTCGTTTTTTCTTCATTTTGATATTTTACATTGCCGAAATTGTGCCAAAACTGCGTTTTCAAGCTTTAGTGGTGGATTCACCTTGTTAAGCTCATGGTGTGATTTTAGAGAGTGACCACGACTTGCTGGGGGGCCCACCAGCAGTCTGGTAACTCTCTGTGTGTTGTTTATTTATTTCATCATTTAAATTGTTCTTTTATTTTCTGTACATGCATGTTTTATTGTGTTAATTAGCTTGTTGTAAATTAATTGTTTTATTGCTCTTTTGCAGGTTAGTGGGATGGATTATGTTTGCATGAATTAGTTTCATAGATTAGGAATGGATCTGCAGATCCCTAGACTAGCCCCATGTGCAAGTTAGAAGTTAGATTATGCTTTCTTTCATAATTTTATAAATAAGCTTAAAACAGAATTTTTAATTAGAATAAAATAGAATCTTATCTGGGTTTTCTTTGACAGGGATTTTGATGGATGGATAGATTTAATTTCAATTTTTATTTATATTTGTTGCTTACTTCAGTTTTAGATAGATTTCATTTTCTTAGTTGTTGGTTGATGTAATTGTCAATTTACTATTTAATATCATAGTTTAAATTTTTGTTTTTAATTCATTTCCTTATTATAGTTTGAATAATTAAAGTAGACATAGCATAGTTTCCCTTTACGCAATTTCTTTTCATAGATTAAAGTGCAATTAAATTTCTTAGTTAAATAATGATGATCTCATTATGTTGTTGATGGTTTGCACATGAATATGAATGGTATTTAACATTATTTCATTTATGACTAAGTTTTCATTGGATTGTTTAATCCATACCTTTCATTTTTCCATTGACATTAGTGTCGAGTTTATACCGTTGGAATTGTCCTTTGTTGTCAAGTGTCGTTGAGATATCATCTTTCACCACCAAAGGCATCCACACAACCACCAGCATTATATTTGAGTGTCATAAGATTAAAGCTAGTTTCATTCTTTTGTAGATTAGAAGAGATAGTTTCTTGTTTTCGTAGATTAAGGTAAAGCATTTAGTTGTTAGTTCTCCTTGCTTTCAATAGAATAGATTTCCTTTCATGCATTGCATTGAGCATTTAGATTTCTTTTCACGCATTAGAAAGCGTTTTGCGTTAGGCATTTAGTCTACTTGCCTCTTAGGCTAGATAGTTGTTCAATGAGAAGCCTTTGCTTACTTGTCCATTTGCTTTAGTAGGATAGATAGTTATATTTGCTTACCTGTCTTTTGATTTAATAGATTAGTTAGGTGTCTTTTCTTACTTGTCTATTTTCTTGAATAGGTTAGATAGGTGCTTTTACTTACTTTCTTATTTAATTTCTTTCATAGGGTAGTTGCTCATTGAATGTAGGTTGGCAAGTTAAAATAGTTTGCTTTCGTCATTTTCTTATTGATATTCTTAGATAGTTTCTTATTGCTTATTGTTGAACTAGTTTGCTTTACATGGGGTTTTTACTTGCTTTCTTAGGAACTATCCATCGATCCTTGGCCAAAAGAGACTTAGGTTACCTAGTTTCCAATTGCTTAGTAGGGTTTGCTTATTCAATAGTTTTGCTTAAATAGATCAACCTTAGATAGCTACCTTCATTAGTTAGACCATACTCCTACCATACTCCTACCATCCTTCTACCTTTGGCATATATTTTTCTACAACTCTAAGTTTACTTACCTCGGGTTGACAATTTAAATTGAGGGTATTTTAGTGTCTTTTTTAGTACATATAAATCACCTAACATTTTGGCGTCATTGTCGGGGAGTTGTCTCAAGGTAAGAAGTAGTTAGGAAATAGATCATTCTTATACCTTAGCATTATATTGGTGGCGGGGGAGCTTTAAGATGAGAGGTAAGAACCTGTGCATCTTCTATAGCAGGTTCCCCCAAACCCAATGGTAGTTTTTCTTTTTTGTTTTTGTTTTCTTTTATGAATAGACCTAGAGACCCAAAGGGAGATACATTAAATCTAAATCAAACCTTTCAACCAAGGCTCCTTTTGACCTTTTTGGGGGAAGGAAAATTCCACTCATAAGCTCCATAGACCGACACTAGAGAACAAGAACTAGTTCAACCCAAAGAACTAAAGTTGTCTCTGAAGAGAGTAAGACAGGGAGCACTATAGAACATGAAATTGAAGCATCAATAATAGTGGGACAAGAGGCAAGACCACTCGAGCCTTCTATAGAACCAAACAATACAACCTTTGTTTTCTTACCACCATCAGAAGATCCTAACTTTGTGGGCATCATCTTTGTGTGAACCAAGTTTTATCAAATGGAAAGATGAACTCAGAAGCAACCATTAGCCTGAGGGAACTTTCTCAAATCCTATCGGCAGCCGGGATTTCTTCTTTTCAAGAAGAACATATTTTAGCAGTAGCCAAAACTATATCTACCTCTCCAGAAATATTAGAAGAATCAAAGTCCTATAAGCTACAAAATGATTTTCCTTGCCAAACTGCGAAGGAAGATGAAAAATTTTGGACTACATCCAGTGGAGAGCAATCATTAAAACCTAAGATTGAGGAGTTCTCAACATCCATCTCAGCAGATCCTTTATGTACTTCAGAAATCAATCATCCAAAAGAAGAGGATCTGCATAGCATGGTGAAGGAGAGCATAGAAATTACTATTGATAAACATCGAGATTACATTGAAATTTGGTTTCAAGAGGTCATCAGGCCACAATACTATTCTCTTCTTCAACACCTTTTGATCCCAAAACAAGTAGGTTGGTTGGTTCTTCATACCCAGGTAATCACTGCAGTAAATTTTTCATATATGGATATGAGTATGTTTCTTATCTTTCTCCGCACATGGTTACATTGGAAGAGCTCTTACACTTGAATAAATATTTAGCATTTCTTTTCAGGTAGGGTAGGATAGTAAATAAAAGTTGCATATTCTTAGTTTAGTTTAGAGTCTAATGCAGCCTCATTTTACATTTTTTTTTAAGAACTGTGAGATACATGTTCCTATGACTTGATCTCATTAGTTTATTACATTTTAGAGTGTGGTTTTTGTAAAAAGTTTTAGAGATCTTTGTAGGTATTTATTTCACCAGGAGTAGACAGTTTCAAGGAGATATAAAAGAAGATCTTTTCTTCAAAACATTGCTATACTTGAACCTTGTTGTCTACTAAGCATCAAATGAATAATCACTTGTTGTAATTAGCCATATTTTTGCAAATACTTCCATCTTCTTTTTCTCAAGGCATCTTAAATAGCAGTTGCTCTAGAAACTCTTCACCACTGTATAATGAAATGATACTATAACTATCAAACCTAGAGGTCTCTCGTACAGTTTTTCCAAGAAACCTGAGTAACTGAGTCAAGTGTCTTTATCAAAGAGTAACAAGGAGGTCTAATTAGCAGTTAGTCATGGAAACATCACAATAACTTACAAAAGAAGAAAGTAAGTTGAGCCTAGAGATACCTTTCTGTTCTTTCTCAATGGTACCATCCACTACACACTAAATAGTTTGATTATATCATATCTTTAGATAGGCCACGTCCGCTTAAGTACCCCTTACATTGGGAAAATCCCTAAGTAATATAATGGAAAGTCACCCTCTAACATAAATACCATCCCAATTGAAACAAAAAAGAGAAAGAAAAAGTTGTTTTCAGAGTTGTTCCCCCATCTTCTTGCATAAGCAATATTATACTAAAGTCTTAAAGGATGGAGGGCCAGTCTCTGAGGGTTTAAGAGGCTAACCTGACGGGATACTGAATAGGTCTGTTGGCAATGGGTACTAGCCTGTGGTATGACTAGGTAAACTCGCAGGAGTATTGAACAGGCTTGCTGGCAGCGGGGCATTCTACCTAGCGAGGATGGTAATCTGCCAAAAATAAATAATAAATTTAAACTTGTCCTGATGTACAACATTACTTGCAAACAAAGATGACATGAAGTATGTGTGGTTAAGATAAGGTTAATGAATCTCATACACTTTCCATTTGGAAATAACTCTAAGACTATCTTGAAACTCTCTTGCCTACCTCTTCTTATCTATATGTAGGATGTTTTATCCTATAGGTGGGGCCATCTTCTAACTGTCTCGTCAGACCAATCTATGAAATTTATCTCTACACTTAACAAGCTGTAAATCTTCGGTTGTTGGGAGAATTGATTGGTTTCCTATATTTTTTATTGTGAGGTGTCATAATACTTAGGTGTGGGGAAGGGGTTCATGAGTTTACAAATGATAACATTGCCTAGAAGAAGTAAATCTTTGTAAAAATTCATGTATTGTTTTCATGATACAGGTTATTACATCAGCAGTCATTTTATTTTTGAAGTGCTAAACTCTTGTGTGCTATAAATTGTTGTATATGTCCTTAACAGACCACTCTGTTGGTTTATTTTGGTTACAGGTTGTTCATTGTAGGTTTGACATTACATGTTCTATGCAAGTGGATTGTGTGAGCATGATGGAAAAGAAAATAATAATGGAACACTCTTGTCTTGCCTCTACTCATATTCACTATGTTCATGGTCTCTGAGGAATCAATTTCCTCAACCACAAAGCTCCCAAGAGTTGGAGACCATTAGTTTAAACACCACTAGTTGCCAAGAGAAAGTTATAACAGGGTTTTCAAAACCAAATTTCAGAACATCTCTGGAACTAAGGGATACTCCAAGGAGTGGATAAAAGAGGAGCTAATCAACCCTATCATAGTCATCACCAGGTAGATACTCTATCTTTAAAGCCTATCACTTTCAATCATTAGCTCACTTTCAGTTCAATACGCCATTGAATTTCCCATTTTACTTCTTAAAAAGTCTCAAGAGGATTTCTTCCCAAGTAAGGAAGGTTGTAACCAATCCCCAAGAAGCCTATTGCTAATTCATGGCACGAGGACGTGACATATCTTCGGTCTGGGGGGGGTTTCTTGAGCATATGAAAAGAGGGTGAGATGTTTGAATTGTTACATATTGATGACAGGCAATAACAATTCTCCTCTTCACCATGCCTACTAGTAAAAACCAAGGATTTTGTTAGTATTTGTCAGTCTGTCAGTCACCCATGATTAAGTTTACTCTTTCATGTGATTGATAGGGGTTATTAGGTCAAATTGTTATATTTTAAAAATATAATTCTCAAATACAATTTGACATATCTTCGTTGTAAAATTGTCATTAGTGTGTCTATCTGTCATTAATACTCCCTCCACTCATCCACGGTCATAATTTTTCATCATGATCATGTCATCATTCCTTGTCATAAATTTTCCAATGATTGTCTTGGTCAAAGTTCTACTTCAAAATTGGTTTCTGAATTAAGGAAGATGAATTTGAAAGAAGTGAAATATTTTTTTTTCAATCATAGACCAATAAACAAAAACCTCCTTCATTTTATGCACAAGTGTTATCATTTGAGATAAATCCCCCAAATACAATCTCTATAGGAGGGTTTCTGCACATTTGGACAACTTGACTTCAAGACAGTTTTTCAGAGGTTTGGAGAAGGCATATGAAGTGTTTGATGGTTCCATTGTGTAGAAGACATCATAAAAGTTCCACCCATATCAATTTCAGCCCAAATATCCTCTGGGAAGGCCTCCAAAATCCCTATCAAAGACCATGTTGCGCTTTTGCTAAGAGCACGCTGCGCTTCTGCAAGTTTTGAGTAACCAACTTCAAGCTGGGATTCTAAATGAATGGGAATGTAATTTTGAAACATGGAGGATATTTTTGTTCATAACATACCAAAATACAATAAATTATCTCAGTTTTTGAATATACTTTATGGTTTGGGATATATTATATCATCTTCAAGGCCTATGCCTTCAGAAAATAAAATACGTTGTTTTTCCTGTTTTAGTCATATTTTCTTTTTGTGTTTTCCTAACAACTGGAAGTGAATTTTTGAAAACCAAGAGATTTTTTTATCACTGACATATTAAAAAACAATAACACCTCTCATTTTTTAAATATATGTTATGGTTTTGGATATATTCAATTATCTTAGAGGCCTAGTTTTTCAGAAAATAGAACACTCTATTTTTCCTGTTTTAGTCATATTTTCGTTTTGTGTTTTTCTAATAACTGAAAGTGAATTTTTGAAAACAAAGAGAGGTTTTTGTCAAGGAAATATTCAAAAACAAAAACCTCTCTCAGTGTTTACACAGTTTTTACAATCTTGTAGTTACAAGTGTCACTTTGATACCTATTTTTCACAAGTTCGCCATGCCAAAAATTGTTGCGCTTATGGGAAATCACTTTTGGAACTAATTTTGCAGAGGTAAAATTGTTGTTTTGCATGGTTTAAAGGATAAAGGTTATAATATACATCTCAAGG
>JZKD02S0033382.1:143840-154036 GCA_000966675.3 Picea glauca
GGGTTGACAATTTAAATTGAGGGTATTTTAGTGTCTTTTTTAGTATATATAAATCACCTAACACAAACCCAATTTTTTTATTCCCTCGAGGTCATTCGTTAGTTGGATTTCACTCGGTAAGAATACCAAATCCTAGTAGTAGAGGACCTCACCCTCAAGTGTGAAACATTTTCCCAAGTCAATAGTCATCCAATCATTAGAATTGGTCCCCCAAGTGAAAACCAATGAGAATTACATGAAAACTCTCTACAATTCAACTTCCATGAGATCGAAATTTTCAAAGAATACTACATTATTCATTGGTGTACATCATAGCATCCCTAGAATTCCCAATGCACCTTTGGTCTCAACATTGGTGGAGCCTTCATCCACTAGTCTTTTTTCTACCTTTGTATGTGTAGTTTATGCGAACCATATCTCTCCTTCCCATGTCATTGATAATGGGCTCACTTTCCCATCCCTAACCACTTGATTTGGTAGTGTTGGTTCGTGCATCATAGCATTTTATTTCGATGAAGAAACCATGGAGTCCTTGACCAAAACAAATTACCCTTGGGATGATATGCATAATCATTCATATTTTCTACCTCAACAACCACATACAACTGACCACTATGTTGTCAAATCAAAATATTTTAACCCTCATGGTCAAATTGATTAGTTAAAAAATACTATCCCTTCCCTTAATGCATTTGTAGAAGGGAATATGGCCAACATATCACCTACCATTAAGGTGAGCATCTCTATTACACTTGGTGTCGAGAAAAATATATTTCTTGGGAACTATTCTCATGGTGATATGGATTATATTGATAATGAAATGGAGCACACATAGAAATATAGAGTACAACAATACAATGAAATCCAACTTCTATTAATGAATAAAAAAGTAGAGTATTGTAGAACACAAACTTGATATAATGGTGGTAGATTTTCTCTGAAGATAGATGTCGACTACATTCATTTTAAAAAATATTATTACAAAGAGGCTGAAAAAGAGCCTTTTATCATGAATCTAAAAGACAAAGAGGAAAAAAACCTAAAATTCAAAACTGTAACCCTAGAAGATGAAACACCAAAGTATTGTGAGCCCCAAGGTGGTTAATTGATACGCCAAGTTCCAGAGGGAACAAATTTTGCATATGATCTCCATTTGGGGCTCACAATAGCCTATTGGAGAGAAACATATGAGGATTACAAATTTTTTGGGGGGACAACGTATGTCGTTGGAAACTCTTAGCCCCTTGAATGTCCAAAAAATGTTGTTTAGGGCCTCAAAACATCCCTGAAAGTTTGAGACCCAAAAAAACTATAGAAAAATTGTCAAGAAGACAAAGAATTGTTGAGTCAGTGGAAGAGGTGGCTGGCCACTAATATCCACCTAGATTAGTCCTTCCCCCTTATGAATAAATGGTCTCCACTGCATCAAGATCCCTCATCAGATGGGGAAACTTCTTTTGAATTTGTCTCCTTGTGAGACACTTGCCTTTGTGAATAAGTTTCTCTTCTTTGAGAACCTGACAAAGTTGTATGTTCTATTGGTGGGTGGATTTCATCTATGTTTCCATGATTCGATCAACTATAGCCTACTCAAGGAAATCAGGGTTAATTTTTGTAGTGACCAAGTTCTTAGCTACCTCTGAGGTGTCCAATAGAGGTGGAAAATATGGGCAAAGGAGATCCACATTAAATACTTGATGTGGGTTAAGGAATGGGGGAACACTTAATGCAAAATAATTCTCACCTACAACCTCGGTGATGGTGTAAGGCCCATATCAAAGTGGGTGAATCTTGTGATGGGGGTCCTATAAGATTCTCTTTCTACAAATGTTGTAACATCCCTGTTGGAAGCAGGTCAAAGTGGAAAGCAAGGTGATTTTGGGAAAGAAGGCATGCACAAGGAAAGTGATAGCTGGAAGGAAGAACAACATGCACGCATCCATGGAAGACCTAATGACGTTAGGTTTAGGGTTTTGGTAATGTATTGTAATGGTTGAAGAGCCAAAAACGTATAAATATAGTTACCTAGGTCTCATAAGGGAGAGTTGTTGTAGTGAGTTGATAGAGATATAGAGGGATGAATACAAGAAGCATATGCTATGTAATATTTTGTTGTATGACCTACTTTTGTAAGATATTGAGCTAGAGAGGACTTAGGAGGGTAGATCTTGATGGTTAGATCGTAGGTTGAGGAGCCTGGTGTGATCTAGTCCAACTCATAATAGATCTTAACCCGACAAAGAAGAGTTGTAAAGTGCGTGACACTTTAGGGACATGAAGAATATAATAAAATAGATAAGAGACATATCTTTGTGGACGTAGCCCAGGGGGGATGAACCATGGTAACACCTGTGTTATCTGATTGAATGCACGTATTTATTTATTGTCGTCGGTAGTTATCTATATGCTAGATGAATGAGTTTTTATATTCCCTGCGTAATCATAATGGAAGTGTATTGCACCAATAAGTTATAATAGAGATCTCAGTGTACATTTCTCATATTCTCCACTCAATCCTAGGCTATAAGCACATGAGTAATGTAGCCACCCATTAAGACTATCTTGGGTGAGATGGCACAGTGCACCTTGTGTGATGCGTTTCCTTCTGGTTTACCAGGAGGGTCGATAGTTTTAGAGGCTTTGTTGGAAACCCGAATAGACTTGAAACCCGGGTCACTCAATACAAACTCAGACATGATATATAAGTGAGGATAACCTACAAATGGTTTTGTTGTCGGTGGTAGGAACTGTAGAGGATTGAGTAGATGATAAGGGGTGGAGCAATAGAATACTAAAGTAGAGAAGAAATCAATGAACCACTAGAAGGGGATGTTGAGACTGTGGAATCCCACAAAATAAGGTATCAAAATATGGCTAAGAAAAAAAGAGTTGGATTTTTCACAGAAAGATAAAAAGAACCCTAGAATAACACCCCACAAATATCTTGACATATACATGTTTACTGATTTGCACGAAGTCATTTGCTGTGATTTTCCAAACTTATTGCAGGAGTGGATACTAAGGTTGAAGGATAATCACGCAATGAACCGGATCCAACAGTTAGAGTGGACCCCAGTACATATTGAGTAGTTACAACAGGTAAACAACAAATTCACCCACGCAGTAAATTTTTGGCTCAACAGTATTGTGGCAGGATTTATAGCAAAGATTGTAGTAGATACAACAAAGTCATACAACGAAGCAGAGCAAGAGTTTCTACGTGGACCTTGAGGAAGGTACATTAGACCGATGTATATTTTTATCAAGATACTGCTAGACAACAAAGGTGTAATGATAATGGATTCAGACAGCTAAACTTCCCTATGTGCATGGGGGAAGGGGGAAAGCACTGGCAGAAAAAGGAGAAATGGAAGAAGGAAAGGATAAGGGAAAGAAGGAGGAACCCTTGGACCCAATCATGATGGATGATGACCAGATCAAGTGGATCATGGCGACATATGGAAAGGCGCATAGCGGAGTACCCTACCAGTACAAGGTGAATACCTATAATATATTCATAGGCGCGAGGGAAGGCTTGCTGAGTGACGAGGAAGAAGTAGAGGATCTTCGGGTTGTGGAGAAAATTGAAGAAATATTGCGCGCAACATATGAAAGGAAGATGAGAGGTCCGAGAATGGTAGGAGAAGGAAACAACGCTGTCCATATTAATGTCAATGTGGAACCCATAAACCCATGTGTGACTAATACACCAAAGATAACACCATCATTTAGATAACCGAATTTCGCGAGAAGAAAGACAGCAGGAAGTGCATCTAAACAAGGAAAAACAACTAGAGGATCTAGTTCAGGCAGCGTTGGTCAAGTATCTACCCCACACAGAGATAGTAGTTCATCGTTCAGAATGGTAGGACACAATCCCACCATTAGGTTACCACAATTTAAAGGAGAAGTGTCGGAGGACCCGAAAAAACATTTGTTCATCTGTGGGAAGATTTGGGAAGAAAAACAGATCACAGACAAAGATACTAAACTGACACAACTAGCGATTACACTAAGGGATCGTGCACTGGATTGGTATATGAGTTTAGCTACAAGAACTTCACCAGGGACAACCAAAATAATTGCAGACATCAAGAAACTGTTGATAAATGAGTTCCAGAAGTCAAGTTCAGAAGATCAGTACATGAACGAGATGATCAAAATTAGACAAAAACTGAGAGAATCCATATGGGAAATTGACCAGATATTCAAGCGACTAAAGGGAAAATTGAAATATCTCATGATCGATATGTAGCATGGACACATGTTCGTCAATTCACTACTACCACACATAAAATATCCATTGCAACAACATAAGTTTCAGACACAGGCAGAGGCTCTGCGGGAAGCCCTGCAACTAGAAGAAAACCAGTATCAATAGACAAATCCAACCATCAAAGAACTAAAGGAGGATTTGAAGAACTTAATGTTCCAGCTAAACCATAATAAGAGTAAGGAAAAAAAGGAAGTTGTTTGGTGTACTACATGCAGGACAGAAGGGCACCACAAGAATTAATGTCCAATTTTCGGACAGTATATGGCAGTAGGAATGCCAAACCCGTTACCAATAGGAGGACTATGGTGCGAAATCTATAAGAAACCAGGACACAATCCATATCACTTCCCAATGATGCAAAAATACCAGATAGTTCCAAAGAGTTCATATTGCAACTTTTGCAAGTTAGTGGGCCATGATTACAAAGATTTTAGAACTATGGATTTGATGCGAGAAAGGACTTTAGATGCATATAGAGTGTAGGTGGAAATGATGACTGGGAAATCTGCACCACAATTTAATCAAGTTCCATCCCCATAAAACATTGTGCATCAGCAGTATAATATTGTGCATCAACTATATAATACAACACAGACACAGTATAATACAACACAATCTTAGTATAATACCATGCAGTATAATCAGATGCCTCAGTATAACGCGCCGAGAGGAGATCGAGCAGGATACAAAGGTGGAGGATGAGTGAGTGGAGGTTTTGGAAGAGGTAGAGGACCAGTGGTATGTCATAATTTTCAGCAACCAGGACATTATGAAAGGGAATTTCCACTGCCACCAGCAACCTATATGTATTGTCGTGCATCGGACCATGATACGGAGGAATGCCCGACATTATTGGTAAATATTTAGTAAAAGAGGAACCAGAACAATCAGAATGTTCAGTGGATTTCAGTCGAAACGAGGGATGAAGGATGGAACATCAACATGGTTACCTGTGGAGGAGCTAAAACAGAAAGCAACGCAGTCTGACAAGAGTCAGTACAACACCAGTGGGTGAAGAAAAACATCGAACCAAGGAAGCAGTTTGACACATAGAAAGAGAAGAATATATTTAAGCAAGCCAGACAAGAATTTCAGAAGGAAGATATGGCGTCGACTTCAACTGCGCAACAAAGCAAGGAAGCGCCAGAGTACGAGATACCTTCGTTATTGGATCATACCAACAAAATGAAACCCATGGGACAAGTAAGTACAATCAAAGGCTTTTTGCAATCATGTGTCAAAGTACTAAATGATCCATCATCTGTCAAAATACTGCAAAACATATTAGAAAGATGTAGTATAGAGACAAAAGGAAAACTAGAACAAAAAACAGTCAATCACCTACATATAAGGAGAAGAAAAAGTAGAGAATTCAGACTAAATGCCAACATCGGGAATTTCAACATGGGAGATATCATACTGGATCTAGGATCTTAAGTTAATTTCTTACCAAATAAGACATGGCAATGCATGGGAAAATCCACATTAGGATATTCACCTGTTCAACTGAAACTAGCAAACCAACACAGAGTCCTACCAATTGGTAAATTGAAAGGAGTGACAGTGACCTGGATGGAGTGCACACTAAAGCAGACTTTGAAGTGATTGAAATAGTGGACGGCACAACACCATATCCAACGTTGCTTGGTTTGGACTGGGTGTTTGATAACCAGGCCATAATCAATTTGAAGACAGGAAAAATGACATTTGAGTCAGGAGAATACAGGGTCATCGCGCCATTAGACCCATCAGAAGGAGAAAGGTTTGTAGAACCCACTTGCCTAGACTTAGAGGAAATCAGTCAGTTGTATAGAACAACTACGGGCAATGAGGATTATGTAAACCCAAGTGCAGATGGAATACTCAATTGGCAGAGCATTACTTCATGTGAAACAAACTCGGATACCGGTTTAGAGAATTGGAAACAAAGACTACATGAAGTTTCCATGAGAAGATGTGCACAAATAGACCATGTAGTAAGATGGGTAGGCACGGTGATAAGGGAACCATCCAGTTTCCATGGAATAAATGATCTAGAAGTATTCTTGGCATAGTATGAAGATGAAGTTTTAGAGAATTAGAGACTTTTAGCACTAGATATATCACTCAAGTCCACACCTACAATATGGTGGGGTGCACACAAAGAGACAATCACATATTGGTACCAATGTAAGTAGTTACTGCACATAAGGTTCGGCGTAGAACAAAAAAACAACAAGCAGCAGAAGTATGATGGATAGGGAGCACCAACAGAACACTTGGAGAAGTGCAGAACGTTGTGGAAAATGATACCCCCAGAGGAATGGCCTCATCATTTCATACACACTTTAGAGGGCATACTAGTGAACTGGTATACAAACCAGGAACTGTGCAAAGGAACTACCACCTAGACGGTATTGCAACAGAATTTTACAGTCACTTTTTCATTCGAGCATTAAAACCCCAACATAGATGCAGCTCTGAAACAAATAAGAGGAGGGATATTCATCAAGGAACCAAAAGTTGAACTCATAACAGAAGAATAACAATGGAACAAACAAACAGTCAAAGAACTATTGTCATGTTACCATGTGCAGGAGGAAACACTGGATGAAGACGACCCGCGCGATATTTAGATCGAGGAAGAAGAAGTCGAAAGAGAAGTGGAGGGTCCACCTATAGAATCAAAATTTATTGTCACGCCAATCAAAGTGAAGAAATTCAACATTGGGACAGTTGAGAATCCAAAAATGGCCAGCATTGGAGATTATTGGGATGAGAAAATAGTAGAAAGAATAACAGAGTTATTGCGCGAGTACAATGCCCTATTTCCCGCAACATTTACAGAGATGAAGGGTATCTCAAGAGAGATAGGAGAAATGAAGATACCACTCAGATTTGAAGTGAGATCGATCAGAAAGTGACCATATAGATTGAACCCGATATATAAGAAGAATGTCAAAGCTGAGATGGGCAGGATGCTCGAAGCCATAATCATAGAACCAGTGGAAGAATAAGAATGGATAAGCCCAATGGTAGTCCAGGAGAAAAAATGAGGGATAAGGATATGCGTTGACTTGAGGAAGGTGAACGATGCATGCCAACATGACCCATTCCCTACACCTTTCACGGATGAAGTGTTGGAGAACGTAGGAGAAAACAAAGTTTACTCATTCACTGATGGATTCTCAAGCTACCACCAGATCAAGATAGCACAGGAAGACAGATACAAGACCATGTTTGTTATAGAATGAGGATCCTACTAGTACACACTCATGTCGTTTGGACTGAAGAATGCACCAGCAATATTTTCCAGAATAATCATTGTCGCGTTTAAGGAATTCATCCACCAGTTTCTAAAGGTATACTTGGACTATTTTACAGTCTATAGTCTATTGAAAGAGCATGTAGAGGTCTTATGACTGATGTTAGAAAGATGTAGATAGTTCTAGATATCATTAAACATAAAAATAAAAATAAAATTATATTCAGAACACCGTTTGGGATACTACTGGGCCATATACTATGAAAACAAGGTTTACTAGTAGATCCTGCAAAGATTGTAGTAATTGTTAAATTTCCACCACCAAAAATAGTCCATCAGCTAAGAGCGACATTGGGACACAAAGGATACTACAAAACTTTTATCAAAGGCTACACGCAGATTATTGCACCAATGGAGAAACTGTTAAGAAAAGACACAAAGTTTCAATGGAATGACGATTGTCAACACGGTCTGGATACGTTGAAAGAAAATGTGGTCTCTGTGCCAATACTAGTATTTCCAGACTGGGTGAAGACATTCCATGTACATGTAGATGCATCAGCCATAGCACTTGGATCTATCTTTACGCAGCTAGGAGCAAGAGATATGGATCACTCTATAGCATTTGCGAGCAAAAAGCTATCAGAATCGGAAAAAAACTATAACACTAAAGAGAGGGAAGGCCTAGCTATGGTCTACGTACTGCAGAAGTTCGGACATTACTTATTGGGAAAACACTTCAATATGTTCACATATCACTCAGCCCTTAAATACCTAGTCAACAAGCCAATGTTGGGGGGGGAGAATCTATCGATGGTTACTACTCTTTCAAGAATTTGATTTTGAAGTATTAGTCAACCCGGGAATATTGAATGCAGGACCTGACCACCAATCAAGGGTCACAAACAAAGAAGAACCTAGGAATTTAGACAACTTCCCAGATGCACAATTATTTTCAATCTAGATCACTAATGAATACTTTTCAGATATCATTCAGTACTTGAGCACATGTACTGCGCCACAGAAGTATAACACCGCACAAAAGAAAAACCTGTTAGTCCGGGCTGCAAACTATCAACTGATCGCAGGACACATATACAAAAAGGGCACAGATATCATCTTGCGCAGATATGTGTTAGAACACAAAATACCAAGAGTTCTAATAGAATCCCATGAGGGAATAGAAGGAGGACATTACACAGGAAAAGATACCACACAGAAGGTATTGCGCACAGGACTATGGTGGTCTACCATACATAGAGACTCAAAGGAGTACTGTCAGAGATGCAATGTCTGTCAAAGGGTTGGTAAACCCAACAGAAGGGACGAGATGCCATTATGACCATAGGTAACATTACAGGCATTCGATAAATGGGCAATAGAGTTTGTGGGACCAGTCAACCCACTAGCAAAAATAACAGGAGACACGTACATTATCACTGCGACAGAATATTTAACAAGATGGGTGGAAGAAGCACCAGTGAAGGATTGCAGCATATAAACAACAACACACTTTCTGTTTGAACAAGTAATCACTCGATTTGGGTGCCCAAATTTTTTTATGAGCGACCAAGGCACGCACTTCATTAACAACACTATCAACGCTGTGACTAAAGAGTTTGAATTCCATCATCAGAAGAGCACACCATACCACCCACAGGCAAATGGTATAGTAGAGGAATTTAACAAAATCCTTGAGAATTCACTAACAAATATCTGTAATGTCAAAAGGGACGATTGGGACCTCAAAATACCAGTAGTATTTGTGGGCCTACAGGACCACGAGAAAGAATTTGACAGGGAATATGCCATTTAAACTAGTATATGGCCAAGAAGAAGTGGTTCCATTAGAATTTATGGTACCCAGTTTGCGCGTAGAAACAATTACACACATGACGAAATGAGGCGCAGTACATGAGAGACTAAATCAATTGATGACCATGGAGGAATATCAGATCCTAGTAGGGCTCCACCAACAAGTTCAGAGAGCAATGGGAAAGGCTTGGCATGACAGACACATCAAGAATAAAACTTTCAAGGAAGGATATTTAGTGTTGATGTATGACAGCAAATCCTTTCAGCACCCAGGAAAACTCAGAATGCACTGGTTAGGACCGTACGAAGTAAAAACTATCACAGAGGGAGGGGATCTATAGTTGAAGGACTTAGCAGGCACAGAATGCAGAAGGATGATAAATGGGAGCTGACTGAAGCTGTACAAGGACATTCAACAACCCACAACTTGAAAGTCACCGCACAATATGAAAAAAAAAACAAAAAACAGGATATTAAATAGTACCAACAGAGGCATAGTGCACCAAAAGAAGAAGAAGCACACACACTTAGGAATACAAACTTGGTGAGGACAAGGCCAACGACCACATCACAAGGGGAACACGAGGGAAAAGTAAAGATGGTAAAAGAAGTACGAAATGACAAAGTTATGTGGAATTGAATGTTGAAAAGGATCGACGGGACGCCGCATTAATCGCACCAACTGGAGATGGAAGAGGAGAGTAATGGAAAGTATGAAGGAACCAGAGGTTCATTGAATTGATACGAACACGAGAGAAAATAATTTATTGTGAGACTGGAAAATACAGAGACCAAGAAAACATACGAAGCAAAGAATGCAACTCACAGAGGTTATAGAGACCATTGAACTCAACAAATGCT
>JZKD02S0033382.1:169981-180610 GCA_000966675.3 Picea glauca
CCCCCCCCCACTACCTCTCTAGATACCTTACAGAATGCAAGTCAAGAACGCAAGAGAAAGAGAGGAAAATTCATATGGGGAGGAAGGGGAATTACACATTCACGTTTTTGGATGTAGAGTAGTTTTTACATGTAGATTTTTTGATAGAAAGAGAGTTATGAGTGCTAAAGCTTGAAGGAAACCATAGTTGGTATGTCTAGTAGTTGTTTGGAGCTATAGTTTCATGGAAAAAGAGGTTGCGGGCATGTGAACAAAGTTCTTTCTCAAAACTTGCCAGGAGAGGCAAGTGTTTTTCTATTGCACATATTCATGTGGAAACGGTAGAATTCCTAAGTTCATAGAAAAGATATTTCTTATCCAACCTGTGTTGGAAGCCCTAGAGGGGAGTGAGAAGGCCTAAGGGACTCTGAGCAGTGAAGGGGGATCTCATCCCTTGGGTTGTGTATGTTTTGAGGAAGAGAGTTGGTGGATTGGAATTAGCTGTGGGAAATTGATTATTGAGAGGAGGACATTATCTAGTGTTAGGGATGATCATCTCTTATGGATTCATAGCCATAGCTTGGGGGTGATTTTACCTTGAGAAATGGACTAGCAAGTCAATGGTTGGGAGGAAAAATTTCCCTCTATAATTGGTTGCATATTTGATAAGATACGTGTTCTTATTTGTTGTGCTTATTTATGTTAAATGTCAATATAGATGTTCTGCATTTTAATATAAGATACTATGGTTATTACTACATGTTGTGAATATAATGATGCATGCAAATATCTATCTATGTTGTTGAATGTGTTTAGTTGTCGCTATGTATGCTTAAGTACTTGTATTTACATTTTTATAATTTGCATGAACCATGCTATAGGCGTGAATGTCATGTTATTTGTATTTTCACATTTAAAGGTATCTATTAGTCAATTTTAGTAGTGATGGTAATGATATTCGAGCACGGGGATCGAATCGCCACACATGTGACAAAAGGCCTATTGTGTTTGCAATTCGTCTCAGTGACAACTTTCAATTTTTATAGTTTGGTATATGGAGAAAAATTTCTTTGGTGTTGTTCCTTAGTCAAGTTGTGTGTGATACTTCCACATTTAGAATTGGTATCAAAAATTTATTGGGTCTTTTTAGCAATGGCATTACCTAGCGAAGGGATGGGTATGTTACAAATGTAACCAAAATTTATCACCAACTTGAAACTTGTGTGGAACCCGATGTTGGTCATGTCATTTCTTGTACTTGGAATTGGATTTCTACAAGATGTCACAGACTTATTGTTGGACGTGAAAAATTTATTCAACAAATATGGTTGTCTTTTCATCCTCAATTTAAGCATGGGAAGATCCTTCATGTGTGGATGCAATGGGCAGAGCTACATCAATTGGGATCAATGGTTGGAATCCCAAGCACGCCTAAAAAGGGTTTTGGTTGGTAGAGCTACGAAGGGATCGATTGTAGCTATTCTAAACATAAGGAATACTCTCATCCCATGTGTGAGGATGTTTGGTGTTATAAATTTAGGATATGCACAATCATCATGTCGACTACATTTGTATGTCCATCGGTTTGGGGGTGGAAGGAAGTTGATTTGGTGAGATTGGTGTCCATCAATGACCATTGAGTGGACCATAATGTACTCAAGAATATACTATCACGATATGAAATAATAGTATGTGGTAGCACCAATTGAACCCAAACACACTTGAAGAAGAGCTTAGAAATTGTGTCTACTATGATACTCTTCTTGTAGGGTGTGAAAACTTCCATCTTAGAGAATCAATCAATAACCATGAAAATACAGTCATTACCATGCTTGGTTGAAGGTGGACTAGACATGTAATCCATGGAGATGTACTTCCAAGGACTATTATAATTAGGTTGAGGGGTGTACAACTCCTATTTCTTAATTGTGGATTTTTTGTAACAACCCCGACCATCCATGTTGGGCCACGCTACGCCAGAGAACTCTTATTGTTCTCTTTGCGGAACATACTGTAACATACCCAGTATCCAACTTAGCTATGATACATAAATTTTTCGAACTGCATGCAATTAAGATACATACACACAGAACCCTTGCGGAAGCTTATATATAAAAATGCGTAGAAAGACAAATATGTTATGTAAATACACAGATTCATACTAAAATAACAGTAAAAATATACATGCAACATATACAGGAAATACCCATAAACATAGAGACAGATACAATCACGCATAGGATAAAACCATAAAAATAAACACGTAAATAACAATGTAGCATGTAAATTTATCACACAATTGACACTTATCTTTGTGAAAATATCACCAACTGTGTGCAGACCTTCCACGAACCTCCCATCCTTAGACTACACTGTTCATCACTGTCAATAGTGAGCCATCCCCAAACTGGGACTAAACTCCACCCTAGGTAAAGGGATTCCTAACCAGGCTAAAGGCTCATGGACAACAGGAAATACTCTGTAGCAGGTGCCAACTCAACTAACAGCCTATAGTTCCTCATTCCCCACATGCCTGTCCCACCCAGGAAGTGTTCCACTTCTCTGCTCAACAGTCCTTCAGTTGCCCCACTTCCTTTCCAAGATTCAGCAACAAGCCGGACAGGAAGTCTCAGAGCACTGTAGTTTTAGTTCAGCACCTTCAGAAAATCAATCCCCAACAATGATCTCACCCAGAGGATTTCTCACGGGCCTGAAAACATGTTTATTCAGTCTAGCTCCCAAGCTAACCAGATACCCAACACAAATGGCTATGGATATGGGTTCAAGTACAGTCATGAAGATACCAAGGATAGCTCAATAGGTGTGAATACTCATGGATGATTGACTGGATGACTCCATGATGGAAGGAATGATGGAAAGATGATGGAAAAGATTATAGGAATTGAACTAAGTCCCCACAATATGTATGCATGTCCCCAACTTGACACTTGTCATGTTGGGATCTACTTTGGCCCACTTGTACCCAACTTTAGAACTTAGGATAAAATAATTATCCATATTGTATGATTTAAAAAATATTAATATAATATTCCTTTTTTATTTAAGCTCCTTAGCTTAGCCCCTTTCCTTAACTTAGCCCCTCACTTTCCCTAACCAGTGGATTTTAGTCCCCCATCTCTTTTATCATGGTCAGTCTACACACAGCCATGTATTTTATATTAATTATGAGACATGTACAAAAATAGGCGCACTGGCCTTTAACATCTAGGCTCTCCGACCTAATCAAAACATAAGAATCGTAGCTTATAATAACTGGCTCACCAGCCTACAAAACATGTCATACACATAAAGGCTCCCTGGCCTCAACATCGTGTGCACTTAAGATGTTGTGTGCAGTATCCTAGAATGTGCACACTTCCTCATTTTATTGCGTAGTACATGCACACACTATGCCATGAAATGTGCATACAAAAATGATACCAAAACAGCTCACCATCTTAAGTACATTTTCATCTAGATTACAATTGCGCATGGCCTAGGGATATTACAATCCCCTCCCCTTATTTATGCATTGTCCTCAGTGCATCATGTACCCATATACAAAAAAAAAAATCAAAAATCCTCAAAAAGTTGTGGGTATTCTGCCCGCATTGCATCCTCATGCTCCCAAGTAGCATCCTCAGGACTGTACCAGGTCCATTGGACCTTTACAAGCCCTATGGCTCGATTCTGGAGCTGTTTTATTTTCTAGTCTAGAATGCATACCGGATGCACTTGGAAATCACCTTCTTGCTCCACCTAAATCACATTCCAATCAATTACATGATTAGCATCAGGTATATATTTCTTTAGCAATGATACATGGAATACATTATGAACAGACATAGATGTAGGTAATGCAATGATATAAGCAACTGGACCAATCCTCTCTAGGATTTCAAATGGCCCACAATAACGAGCTGCCAACTTTGAACAGTTTTCCAACTTTAGGGAACTTCTGTTGGCCTTCACTTTCAAGAATACATGATCACCCACTTTAAATTCCCTATGATTTCTTCCCTTATCAGTATATTTTTTTTGCATGTCCTAGGCAACCTTTAAATTTTTCTTTATTTTTATCATTTTCTCCTCCATTTCCCTGAGAAAATCTGGCCCAACCACTGCTTTGTCTGCAGGGTTATCCCAGCTTACTGGTGTGTTGCACTTTCTACCATAAAGTGCCTCAAATGGGCTCATCTTTAGAGATGCTTGGTACCCATTGTTGTAAGAAAACTCTACCAAGTGTAGGTAGTCTTCCCATTTTGATGGTTTATCCATCACATACATTCTTAAAATGTCTTCAATCACTTGATTCACCCTCTTTGTTTGTCCATTTGATTCTGGATGATAGGTTGTACTAAAATTCAAATTTGTGCCAAATCCATTAAATAACCCTTTCCAAAATTTTGAGGTAAATTTTGGATCTCTGTCAGACACAATTGTCTTTGGTATGCCATGTAATCTAGCAATTTATTTCATATAAACATCAACAATGTTCACTACCTTGTGAGTGAGCTTAACTGGAATAAAATGGGCATCTTTAGTAAACTTATCCACCACTACCATGATAGAATCATGTTGTTTGTTTGTTCTGGGCAGTTTGGTGATGAAATCCATTGTTACAACTTGCCATTTCCACTCAGGAATAGGTAATGGTTGTAGCAAATTAGTTGGGTGTCTATGCTCAACCTTTACCTTTTGACATTCCAAACTTCTAGCAATAAAATCAGCAACCTCTTTCTTCATGCCTAGCCAATAATATTGGCTCTTGACAGCTACAATAGTTTTTTGATATCCTGGGTGCCCAGCATAAGGCACATTATGCATTTCTCTCAATATCATATTTTTCAATTCATTAGAATTTGGTACATAAACTATGCCCTTGTACATGAGAATTTCATCAGTATTTAGCTTGTATTCCTCATTTTTATGCTGCAAAATACCTTGTTGTAATTTTGTCACTAATTCCTTGTAATGAAAATCTAATTTGGCAGCCTCTATAATTCTATCTTTCAAATCTGATTGGTACATGCTAATGGTTGTAGCATGCATTTCATGTACTCTTCTACTGAGTGCATCAACCACTTTGTTCTCTTTCCCTTTGATATACTTTATATCAAATTCATATTCACTTAAAAATTCCAACCATCTGCTTTGCCTAGCATTTAGAGTCAGTTTATCAAATAAATATTTCAGACCACTCTGGTCTGTCCTGCGCTCAAACCTTTTTCCCATAAGGTAGTGTCTCCATTTCCTCAATGCATGCACTATGGCTGCCAACTCCAAATCATGAGTGGCATATTTTCCTTCATGCTCCTTCAACTTCCTTGATTCATAACATATAACAAACCCATTTTGAGTGAGGAATCCACCAAGTCCCTCTTTACAAGCATCTGTGCATACAATGAAGTATCCATTTGGGTCTGCAATCCTTAGTATTGGAGAACTTGTTAATAATTGTTTCAAGCATTCGAAACTCTTTTCACAATCCAATGTCCATTGAAACTTCACACCCTTTCTTTGCAAGGAAGTGATTGGGTGTGCAATCTTTGAAAATCCTTCAATAAATATTTTGTAGTAGCCTGCAAGGCCCATGAATGATCTAACCTCTATCACATTCTTTGGCGCTGGCCATTCTCTAATGGCTTATATCTTGTTGGGTCCACTTTTATCCCATCCTTTGAAATGATATGCCCCAAATAGTGAATTTGCTTCTAGTAAAATGAGTGCTTGCTCAAATTGGCATACAACTAATGCTCCCTTAACACTTGAAACACCATTCTGAAATGATGCTCATTCTCTTCTTCTGACTTAGAATATACAATAATTTTATCCAAAAATACAATGACAAACTTGTCTAAATATTCTCGGAAAACACCATGCATTAAGCACATGAAAACAATTGGTGCATTTGACAACCCAAATGGCACCACTGTGAACTCATAATGACCATACCTTGTCTTGAAGGAGGTCTTGTTGATATCTTCCTCCTTAATCTTTACCTGATGGTATCCTGACCTGAGATCTATCTTTGAAAATATATTTTCATCTTTCAATTGATCAAAAAAATCATCAATCCTTGGCAAAGGATACTTGTTCTTAATAGTCACTTTATTCAACTATTTGAAACCAACGCACAATCTTAATGTTCCATCTTTCTTCTTCATGAACAAGACTAGGGAACCACAAGGTGACACACTTGGGTGTATATACCCCTTCTTCAAAAGTTCCTCAAGCTGCATTTGCAACTCCTTCAGCTCTGGTGTACTCATTCTGTAAGGAGTCTTTGACACTGGAGCTGCTCCAAGCATTAGATTTATAGAAAAATCAATATCTCTCTTTTGGGGTATTCCTGGTACCTCCTTGAACACATCTTAAAACTCTTCTAGGACTGCATCATCTTCTAAATTTGGCATCTTATCTCTTGGTGTTTCTTCCATATGTGCTGCAAATATTTGACACCCTTTCTTGTAATATTTCTTCAGCTGTAATGCTGAAATTTCTCTAATGGTTACTACCCTGGGAATTCCCTGCACTCTCCTTAGGTTCCCTTTCTCATCCAAGCAAGTAAATGCCTTGTTATGGTAGTCTAGGATGGCATGATGTTGGTCCAGCCAATCCATCCCAATTAGACAGTCATAGGAACCTAAATGTAAGATGTACAAATCTTCCTTGGTGTTTAGTCCATTCATGTCCATAAGACATGAATCAACCATCTCATTGAATTTTCTTTTGGCTCCAGTAGCCAGCTACACCAACCAAGATTTTTCATGCTTTCTTCTTGGAAAATGTAAACTTTCCACCATCTTAGGATCTATATAACTATGACTAGCTCCTGAATCAATTAAAATAGCAATGGTTTGGTTGTTGATCATACCTTCCACTTCAATCATGTGTGATTGATACTATGTTTGCTTGTTGTCCAGGGCTACATAGATCCTTGGTACATTTCTTCCCATGTCCTCCATTGTTTCAACTTGTTGTACATTGTGAACAATTCTCCCTTTTTCACCTCTGTGAGGACAATCTCTGTACATGTGATCTCCTTTACAACCCCAACATTGAATAGGTGGTTTCCTTGGCCTTTGACCCTCTATTTCAATTATTTTGGACTCTCTGGGAGTTTTTTGTCCCTGTGGATTATTTCTAAAGAATGGTGGCTTAGATCCCTTCTTCCTCTGATCCATCTTGAATTTCTTTTTGTCTTCCCAGGATTTTTGGAAAGTTGGTTGTGCTTTTTGCTGATCATATAGGCACTTAGCTCACCTTATGGTCTCCTCCAATGTCTTGGGATCATCATACTATATTTTGTCACTGATAAATGATAGAAATCCACTCAAATACCTTTGAATCTTAACTGTCTCATCCTTGATGAAAGAGACATACTTCAATAACTATAATAATCTTCTATCATATTCATCTATTCACATACTCCCAAGCTTGAGTTCAAAGAAATCTTTCATTTTCTTGTCATAGTATCTTTTAGTCAAGTATTTCTTCTCAAAATACTTCTTGAATTCCCTCCAAGTAACACTTTTCTCTTTAATGTGTTGCACTTGCACAAGTTGATCCCACCACATGGATGCCTTTCCTTTGAGTTGATAGATGGAAATTCTACCTTCTTCATGAGAAGAATAATTATGCAATTGGAAATACTTTCTCATGCCCAACAACCATGTTTCTACATCTTCATCCTTCTTGTGCTCACCATCAAATGTAGGAGGTTTGATTTTGTTTATTTATCATCGTAGCTCATCCACCCTAGACCTCTTATGCTTTCTGACAGGAAATGGAATCGAGTTGTTGTGTGCTCTCTTATTGGAATGCCTTGGGGAGTGATGGCGATGTATGCTAACACTTCTTGCTTTTCTTTTCTCATCAGAAGGCCTGTGACTTCCTAATTTTCTTGAGCCACTCTCCTTGCCCAATTTATTTTCTATTCTATTCAAGCTCTCCAATAACTTCATGTTGAAGTCATCTTGTTTCTCCTTGGCTTTCATAAGACTTTCATTATCATCTTTATGGCTTTGGACATCCTTTTTCAAATTTTTTATGGTCTCGGCCATATTCATGTTTTCATTCCTTTCATCTCCATGTCCATTGGAGTTTGTTCCTTCAATGCCCAAATGGACATCCATCCCTCTAATCTCATCCTCTTGACTGTAAGTCCCCCATGCCTCTTCCATTCCTATGGAATCTAAGATGATCTTGATCTGATCTATTTTTTGTTAACTTTGCAAAATGTTCAACCAACAAAACTTTGTCAGGCTAACTGTTTCAACAATTTCATGAAACTATGAACCATTTTGGTTCAATAATATATCAGAATCCTTTCTTCTAATTTCCTGAAAATTTGAATGCCCAAATCAATTTTTTGGGTGGATATTTAGATTCCATTTTTCAATACCTTTCCATCTCCTGCTCATGTGCTCAATTTTGAGTCTAGAGCAGAAAGTTATGCCCATTTGAAATTATCCCATTAACTTTTTTGTTCACACTTCCACTTGGCGCAATTCTGCACTGTAATTATGAATTTTCACACCTACTCCACTGAAATTTTTGTATGATCTCAATTGGGTTTCTGCATAAACATATTATGGACATTATTTCCAAGTTTCACCTTATTCTGGGTTCTGGGATGCTAGTTACATCCTGCTGAATTTCTAAGGAAATTTGTGTTTTTGGTCTAGAATGCTATAGGTGTCTTATTTTCCATATTAAATGCTTTTAACATGCCCAAAATTTTAATTCAGCTCTTGGAATGTCTTCTATGGCTCAATATCTTTTCATTGACTACTTATGTGCCTCAATCTGATTCTGGAGCAGAAAGTTATGGCTCTTTGAAGTTAGATGAGTCTCAAAATTTACCCTTCACTGTTTAAGCTGTAACTTTCTCATAAAAGCTCTGTTTGACGAAAAATTTACACCATTAGAAATATCTCTTCGAGTTATTTCATTTGAGTTATATAGATAAAACATACCTTCAATACACCTTTGTCACGTGGTTTTTGAGTTGTTAAAAATGCTCTTAAGGCCCTCAAAAACATGTTGTAAAAGTATGACGTCCAAATGATATAAAACATCGCAGAAAATCATTGGTTTTCTGTTGTTATTCACCTTCCAAACAACTCTGCGTGCACAAATTTCAACCTGTAAACCCATATTTACCATGCGCAGTGACAACATAAGGGAAATCGTGCTTTGCGCACTTTAAAACCACTATGTATCACTTCTCTGTCGTGCCATTAACTTGCGCACACTACTTTTATGTTGCGTGCCAATATCCACCACGTGTTGGTATCCATCGTGCACAGTTTTGTATGGCGCACTGATATTCCGCGTGCATTTCACTCAACATGTTGCACCATGCCAGATTTTGGTATGTCTCCACTACACACCAAAACTCTATGTGCACCATTAACAAAACTGTCGCGTGACAACATATACTCACATTGCATGTAGCTACCAAACTCCATTGCACTATGCCAATACTGCGCACACCACGCACGCCATTATTATGAATATCCACACTGCTCACACTTCTTATGCATATGCACACTATGCAATGCCCAATTTAGCATGCACACCAGCATCCCAATATCTTTCCACGTGGTGCCAAAATTTAGCATGCACACCAGAAAACCATTATTTTCTGCGCAGTACCAAAATTTAGTGCACACACCTACACTCTAACATTTTTCGACACGGCACCAAAATTTAGCGCTCGCACCAGGATGCCAATATCTTGTCGCACAGTGTAGAATTTTACTTATCACAAGCTTTTAACTGTGCATCATGCATTTTAGTGCGCCCACCTGTGCACATTCATTTTTATGCAAATCAACTCCTTGTGAATTTCGCTACAGAAATTGGGCTTTCGCTTCACGTTTTCCCGAATTTACCATAGACATTCTACAACTATGAAATTCGTTCAATTTCACCCTGATAACACCAGTTTAACCTCTGCAACAACAAATCGTTGTGGGTTGACATTTCTGGAATGAATTTTACACAAAATCAATTCACGAATTCATAATTTTATTTACCAATCTAGCTCCATCTGTCATGGATTCACTGCGACTTCAAATCCGACCAATTCTGGGTCCAAATTTGCCAGAACAGATATTAAATCGGGAATATCTCATCACTTGGCCGAATTTCTCCATTTTCTCATGAATTTAACAACATAAATTGGAGCTTTTCCCAATTCCACGTCGTTGCTTCCAAATATTACCATGGATGCTCTACAAATTGAAATTTGGCCCATTCGAAAGAAGTCTTCTATGAAATTTTGTGTCAAATCAACTTCCTAGGCCCATCCAAGCTTAGTGTCGAAAACTAAGGCTCTAATACCAATTTGTAACAACCCTGGCCATCCATGTCGGTCCACGCTACGCCAGAGAACTTTTATTATTCTCTCTGCGGAACATACTGTAACATACCCAGTATCCAACTGATTTATGCTACATAAATTTTTCTAACTGCATGCAATTAAGATACATACTCACAGAACTCTTGCAGAAGCTTATATATATAAATGCGTAGACAGACAAATACATTATGTAAATACACGGATTCATATCAAAATGACAGTAAACATATACATGTAACATATATAGGAAATTGATCCAGGTGGATATCGGTGGCCAC
>JZKD02S0033382.1:180850-195403 GCA_000966675.3 Picea glauca
TTTATTGTAAAAAGGCCTTGAGAGACTCATTGTAACCATCTTCTTGCGAATGCGAGTAGCTGTCACATCTCTTCTCAAAGATAAGCTACCACCATTCTTGCGAGTCTTTCACTCTGTATTTTTACAGTCTATGTACATTTCTTTCATTAATAGAAATAATGTATTATTGTATATCTATGTTTATGGTTGCATCTCTAATAAATCTCTGTTATATTATTGAATATCTGTGATATCTCTGTGCATTTCTTTATTATATCTCCGATCTCATTTCATGCCGAAAATAATCTGGATCAGAAATACCCATAAACATACAGACAGATATAATCATGCATAGGATAAACCCATAAAAATAAACACGTAAATAACAATGCAGCATGTAAATTTATCACACAATTGACACTTATCTTTGTGAAAATATCACCAACTGCATCCAGATCTTCCACGAACCTCCTAGCCTTAGACCACACTGTTCATCACTCTCAATAGTGAGTCACCCCCGAGTTGGGACTAAACTCCACCTGGGTAAAGGGATTCTTAACCAGGCTAAAGGCTCATGGACAATACGAAAGACTCTGTCTCAGGTGCCAACTCAACTAACAACCTACAGTCCCTTATTCCCCACATGCCTGTGCCACCCAAGAAGTGTGCCCCTTCTCTGCTCAACAGTCCTTCGGCTGCCCCACTTCCTTTTCGGGCTTCAGCAACAGGTCAGACAAGAAGTCTCAGAGCACTGTAGTTGTAGTTTAGCACCTTTTGGAAATCAATCCCCAGCAATGCTCTCACCCAGAGGATTGCTCACGGGCCTGACAACCTGTTTCTTCAGTCCATCTCCTAAGATAACTAGATACCCAACACAAATGGCTATGGATACGGGTTCAGGTACAGTCATGAAGATACCAAGGATAGCTCAATGGGTGTGAATACTCATGGATGATTGATTGGATGACTCCATGATGGAAGGAATGATGGAAAGATGATGGAAAAGACGATAGGAATTGAACTAAGTCCCCACAATATGTATGCATGTCCCCAACTTGACACTTGTCATGTTGGGAGCTACTTTGGCCCACTTGTACCCAACTTTAGAACTTAGGATAAAATAATTATCCATACTTTATTATTTAAGAAATATTAGTATAATATTATTTTTTGGATTAACCTCTGCAGCTTAGCCCCTTTCCTTAACTTAGCCCCTCCCTTTCCCTAACTAGTGGAGTTTAGTCCCCCATCTCTTTATCATGGTCGGTCTATGCGCAACGATGTATTTTATATTAATTATGAGACATGTACAAAAATAGGAGCACTAGCCTTTAACATCTAGGTTCTCCGGCCTAATCAAAACATAAGCATCCTAGATTATAATAACTGGCTCACCAGCCTATAAAACATGTCATACACACAAAGGCTCCCTGGCCTCAACATCACATGCACTTAATATGATGTGTGCGGTATCCTGGAATGTGCACACTTCCTCATTTTACTGCACAGTACATGCATGCACTATGTCATGAAATGTGCATACAAAAATGATATCAAAACAACTCAACAACTTAAGTACATTTTCATCTAGATTACAATTGGGCGTGGCCTAGGGATATTACATTTTACGATGGCACAACTAGTGCATGATCTGATACACTTGTTGACATCTTGTTCAATCCTTTTCCAATAAAAATAAGTTTGCAATACTAGCACTATTTTTTCCATGTCAAAGTGTCAAGCCACTCGACTGTAATGAGCTTTCCAAATCACCCTTGCATGATCGCTTGAAGGAAAACAGAGGTTGCCTAGATGGAATAGAATTCCATCCTGGAGATGAAATTATAGAACTGGTTTTCTTGTGCTCAATGTCTAATAGGTAGCAACGAAGTTAGAGTCATTGTTTTATAATTGTGGCCACCCAAAAATAGCATGCCCACAAGAGTTAAGAACCTTGGTTACTGCCATAACTAGGAATCGAATGAGGCAGTTTGCAACACGGTTGGTGCTTCCCTTCTTGTACTTGATGTTCAAGTGGAATTGTTGCATGTATTTGGATCACTTCTTATGCTAGTCATTCTATAACTTTTCTTGTGTCTGTATGAATTACAGAGGCCTATGATTGGTGTGAATGATTATTTCCTTTCCTAGAATATAATGCTTCTATTTTCGACATGTGTGCAGGATGGAGTACATATATTTTTCATAGGTGGGATATCTACGAATAACATCATATAGTGTTTCATTGTGATAGGCCACTGGATGTCCATGTTGACTGAGTATTGCACTGATAGCATAGTCAGAGACATATGTCTCAATCTCAAATGGTTGTTATAGGTATAGCTATGAAAGGATTGGGGTGGAGCAGAGGTGATGTTTTAGATCGTAGAATGCTTTCTATTGTGATTTGGACCATGAAAACTTGGCTTTATCTCCACCCTTGGTCACTTGACTTAAGGGCCAAGTGATATGAGAGAGTCCCAAGGTGAACATACAATAGAAGTTGGTGAGGCCCAAGAAGTTGTGGAGCTTTGTCGTAGTATTTGAAATAGGGAAATCATGGATGAATTAGATCTTGGTCAGGTTCACATGCACCCCATGTTCATCCACGATGTATTCCAAGTATTGAATTCAATGCATTTTGAATGAGAAATTCTCCATATTGGCATATAGTTTATGTTTTCTCGGGGTGCTTAGGCCCTTTTGGATGTGTTGTAGATGTTCTACCTAGGTCTGATTGAATATGAGGATGTCATACAAATATATGACCAAAAAATAGTTTGTGAACAACCATAGGATATCATCCATCATCCTCGTGAATGTCAATGGATAATTAGTCAAGACAAAAGGCATGACCAATCATTCAAAAATGTCTTCTTTATATTTGAAGTTTGTTTTCCATACATCCGTTCGTTCTATCGAAACCTGGTGGTAGATGGAATTTAGATCGATCTTACTAAAGAAATTGGCACCCTTAATTTGATCAAGAATATTGTCCATCTAGGAGATCAGGTATTGATTCTTGATAGTGATCTTGCTCATGGCTCTATAATTAATACAAAGTTTCCATGTCTCATCCTTCTTTTGTAAAAACACGATTGGGCTCCCACAGGGTGAGGAGCTTGGTCGAATGTGGCCCTTGTGGATGAGCTCGTGAATATCATGATTTATTCCCTCATTCTCCATAAGGTAGCACCTATATATTGGACCATTGTGTAACAATGCACCAAGTATCAAGTCAATGAAATGTTTGACCTGACAGTGTAGAGGCACCCTTGTAGGTGAAGTGAATATATATCTATATTCCATTACAACCTTCTCCACTTTATTTTGTTGTGTAGAGAGGTCATGTGTATAGGTTGTGGTAGTTGCAATGACCTTTTATTCACCTTCTGATTAGACCATGAAGAGGAAAAACTTTTCATTCTGAGAGATTACCTTCTAGCACTATTTTCCAAGATCAATGAAATTGTAGTAGTCAGAACTACCTCTGGTACCCTATGGGGATGACCTCCCAAAGTAACAATGAAACTATGGGGTTGATACTCATAAAAAACATGATTCATCCACATATAAGGTTGTCCTAAAAGAACATCACAAAATTTGAGTGGGGAAACATCACATAGTACCTCATCTTTGATGGGCTTGATGTCGTAGGGAAGGTGACATTGTCAGTTGATGCAAAGGTCTCACCCCTGGCTCAACCAATTGATGGTGTATGGTTGACGGGGAGACATTATTGGCATCTTCAGTCTATTGACAATATCAAATAAGATAAGGTTATTGTAGCTCCTGATGTAAATAATGAAATCTAGAGGGGTCACCTTCAACCACATCTATGAATGGAAGAGGCATCCCTCCCCTCAAGATCCTCTGACTCATCTAGTTGGATATTTACGGTTGCGATGGTAACATTGGGTTCTACATCGATGACCCAATTTATTTGTTCTGAATTAGAGTCCAATTCAAGGTCAAACTCCTTTAATTCAATCTCTCCTAACAATGACTGTTTCAAGCAATATTCATCAATGTTGTGCCAAGGGATTTTGCAGAACTCACCTCACTTTCTAGTGTCCTTTTCCATCTTCTCATTACCCTTCTTTACCTACAGATTAGATTTGTTTTCTTGAGGTTGGATTTCCTTGTTCTGTCACTTGTTCTATGAGTTAGGGTTTCCTTTACCATACTTTTGTTGTTGCAAATTTTCACACCCAAACTCCCGCTTATTCTTTTGCTTAAATTTATGTTTGATTTTGAAAACATATCAATAAGAATCTCCTAGTGAGGAGATGTCCAAGAAATCCATATATGTTTCGATGTGCCTATGCAGTCCATTGCGGTACTTCAAAACTAGGTTCCACTCAGAGTCTCTTATACCCAAATTTTAGCGCAATTTATGGAAGATGTTGGTGTAGTCCAATACCATCTGGTCTCTCTCACAATGCAGAGTCTTACATCTTTTGTATTGGTCATCATAGTTTCCAACATGGTAGAATTCATACTTAAGGACATCAACA
This sequence comes from Picea glauca, assembly GCA_000966675.3. Taxonomy (NCBI): domain Eukaryota; kingdom Viridiplantae; phylum Streptophyta; class Pinopsida; order Pinales; family Pinaceae; genus Picea; species Picea glauca. The sequence continues at coordinate 185,347 of JZKD02S0033382.1, forward strand.
AAGGATGCCTAAGTGGGTCCTCTACTGAATGTCATAGACTCGTCTTTGTTGTGTCTCTCCTAGTAAATCTCCCACCAATATTTGACATGGGGAAGGGCTTTAAGAAGTGTAAACGAGATCTTTTCGGTGTTGGAAAAATTTTGAACGGAGTAATAACCATCTAATAGATTTATCCATTTCTCCAAAGCATCTTCATATATTTGTCTTTCAAATAAATGAACATCAAAGTTAATGTGTACCTTGAAGAGTGTCAAACCTCTAAAATGGATGGTTGTTGAAGGTGCCTCACCTGTTGTCGGTAGTCATTGAAAGATCTAGGTGAAGTTTTACATCATCTCATTCCTTTGTCATGCGAGGGATTCCTCAAGAAATATTTGGAAAGGATCTCTTTATTTGTGATCTCTCTTTTCTTCTGCCATGGGAGGCTATTTGGGAAAACAAGAATAGTCGTCCCCAAGTGAAACTAGCTCGATAACCAACTCTATATACCCTGACCTTGTCGAGTACATGCACCAAGAAATAAAAAGGAGTAGGTTTCTCTAATACCATTGTTCTAGATTATATTGACAACGAAATGGAACACACATAAAAATATACAGAGTGCAATAATACAATGAAACCCATCTTCTATTAATGAATAAAATAACAGAGTATTGTAGAACACAAACTGTCTAGAATGGTGGTAGATTATCTCTGAAGAGAGATGTTGGATACGCTCATTCACAAAAACATGATTACAAAGAGGTCGAAAAGGGCCTTTTATCATGAATCCTAAAAAAAAAGAAGGAAAAAACCATACCCTAACCCTAGATGATGAAACATCAAAAGTATTATGGGCCCTAAGATGGTTAGTTGATACATCAACTTCCATGGGGCATAAATTTTTCATATGATCTCTGTTTGGGTGCGCAATAGCTCATTGGAAAGAACTATCCAAGGATTATAAAAACTGTCTAGGACTAGGGCATGTCGTTGGCAACCCTCCCCATCTGAATGGTCAAAAAACATCTATTAGGGCCTCAAAACAATCCCAAAAGTTTGGAACCCAAAAAAATTGTAGAAAATTTTCCAAGAAGATAGAGAACCATTGAGTTAGTAGAAAAGGTGGTTTTCCACTGATGTCCACTTGGATCACCTAAAGAGGTTTATGCTTACAAAACCATTTTCCAATAGTTCCATGATGTTTTTTCTTGGTCCTATTTAAAAATGTTTGGCCGTGATCCTGCAATCATTGAAGATCACATAGATACATGGTCTGATGTCATTCCTATTTGTTAGAAGAAAAGTCGTATTCACCCCAACTGGGCACTTACCATTGAAGATGAAATTGATAAATGGAAAAGGTGGGAGTCATTTACCCTATTGCATACACTTCGTGGGTCTCTAACCTAGTCCCTATTATGAAGAAGAAAGGCACCATCCATGTCTATACCAATTTTTGAGATCTCAACAAATCATGTCCCAAGGAAAATTTCCCAATGCCCTTCATTGATTAGATTATCAATGAGTGTGTAGGCCACAAGGCCTTATCATTCATGGATTGATTCTTGGGATACAACCATATCCACATTTGGCCACAAGACCAGTACAAAACAAACTTCACCACTCCCTAGGGTACCTTTGCATACAAATCTATGCCAATTTGGGCTTAAAAACACTAGCGACACTTTCCATCACGTCATGTCATACTTATTTCATGGCTTGGCCCACCTTATTCTAGCCTATCTCAACAAACTCACCACTCATTCAAGTCTCTTTGATGTCCCCCATTTTCATGGGTTGGATCTTCCTTTTATTTTCTTACAAAAAGATTGATTACTTCTATGTAATTCATGGAGTTGTGTTTGTGCTTCCTATGTCATTGTACTACTTTAAGTGCGATGGGTCAATTTTGGACTTTAACCTACATTAATGTATGAATTAAATTAGATTAAATTTTATTCATAGAGGTTTTAACTTGAAACATAATATGAACATCCTAATTTAACAACCAAAACACAACTAACAAACAAACCTTATATATTTTCCATCTCAAAACTTTAATTATATGATTTATAATCCTTGATCCCTTTAAATCTTTTTAATATTTCAATGACAAGTATCAAATACAAGTATGTAGTGAAAATGAGTCTTTGCTTTATTAGTTCATGGTTTCATTCTTTGAATATATATTTATAGAAAGTTAGATAAATAGATTTTATTAAACCATCCAGAAGACCAAAGGGCCATATGGGACAACACATTCTATGTGCCAATTTCAAGAGAATAAAATAAGAATTTGTGATAACTAGAGCTAGTGGTGTAATGACAAGACCCAAATTATAGACTTGGCGTAATCCATTGACCTTGGCTTGCTTCGTTTCACATCAAGGCTTAGTTTCATCATTGACTCTACTCTAAAACATTTGTCTTTTCCTACATCATCCCATACAAATGGGATATCATAATGTAATAAATGCAAGAACCCATGGGCAGTGTTGGCATAGTTTGGAACAAACCTATGCAAGAAATTGGCTTTCCCTTGCAGGCTTTGTAATTGGTGTAAATTGCGAAGGGAATGTAGTTCATAAATGGTCTGAACCTTGAGGGGATCAATAGTGATTCCATATTTTGAAACAATGAAACCCAAAATTTGACCAGTAGGTACACAAAAGACACACTTGAGGGGGCTCAATCATTTTTTGTACTGGTGACATCTAAGGAAGAAAATTTGCAAGTATTTTAAGTGCTACAACCTTTTCTTTGAAAGAGTGGTGAGGTTGTTGAGATAGGCCATAATAAGGTGGGCCAATTCATGAAACAAGTACAAATCATGTACCAAGTACAATTACCCAAAGCCATTTGTCGATTAGATTATCAATGAGTGTGTGGGTCATGAAGTCTTATCATTCATACATGGATTCTTGTGCTACAACTAGATCCATATTCAGACACAAGACCAGTAAAAAATGACCTTCAACACTCCCTAGGGTACCTTTGCATACAAATTTATGCCAATTTAGGCTTAAAATTGCTAGAGCCACCTTCCAGCATGCCATGCCATACTTCTTTCATCACTTGGCCCACCTTATTCTAGCCTATCTCAATGACCACACCACTCATTCGAAGAAATAAACTACCCTCTCTCTCTAATAATTTGGCAGAATCCAACAATGAAAAGTCTCGTTGTTAGCAATGTAAAACTATTTTTTCAATTTTTGACATTGAAAATCGATTCCTTCACCTCCATTTCCATCTAAGCTCTTAACGATTGCAATTTCTCCAATCTAAATCCACAATTCCAATGTTTAGGAAAAAATATTATCAGATTCATGAAAAAAATCCATAAAAAAAGTGGCCTTATTTTTCACATGATTAGCTTATTCCCTTTTCAACCATCAATGCCAACAATAAAGATGGTGAATATTTATCCTCATCATTAGTTATATATTTCATTTTTCGAGGAAAATCTCACTGCAACATAGCACTTATGAAGCTCTTTTCCTTCTTCACCCACCCCAACCCTAGCATAAAATGTATAAAGCATGGTATAATTTGAAAAGCTCCAAAGGTACTACAAATAAGATTTATCACCATTGATAGTTTTATTTTTTTATGCACAAAATTTAAGGCTTATATCGTCTTGATGTATTTTTCAATGGAGTTGTCTAATCTATAGCGAACCACCCTCTCTGTTCAGTAACTTGGCAGAATCTAGTAATGAAAAATCTCAATTTTAGCAATGAAAAATTATTTTTGCAATTTTGGACCTTGCAAATCGATTCCTTGACATCCATTTCTATCTAATCAAGTGAAGATTGCAATTTCTCCTATATAGATCCACAGTTCTAAAGTTCAAGCAAAATCCTTGTCATATTTATGAAAAAATCCATCAATATGGAAGGTGGATCAAGTGTAACCCCAAAATCCCAAATGAGATTTGATATCAAGACATCCATGAACTTGACACAAGAACATCTATACACCAAGTTAACACTTGGAGACATCATCATTAATATAATTGAGTGACCCTAACTATTAGGAAAATGTATTTTTTCCTTCACGTTCCAATCTCAAAAAATAAAAATAAAATATATAAAATTTCATACACTAATAATAATAATAATCTATTTTTAATGTCACTCTAAAGTCTACTGAGATATGCATACCCTACTTCCCTCTATATTTGATCTTGTGACCTTCAAGAAGGGGTATACACACCCTACCTCCCTCATATTTGAACTTGTGACCTTCAAGAAGGAAACATATGTTCTTAACCATTAGGCCCACTAAGAAAGGGGTATAGAAACACTACCTCCCTGTATATTTGAACTTGTAACCTTCAAGAATAAAGAAACACATGTTCTTAACCATTAGGCTCACTAAAACAAATCCCTTACCATACATTAATTTATGCAGGAAGAGGGTATCATATCCTACGAATTAAAGGGGTATGCATACCCTACCTCCCTCTATATTTGAACTTGTAACTTTCAAGAAGAAAGAAACATGTGTTCTTAACCATTAGACCCACTAAAAAAGATCCCTTAGCAGACATTAATATATGCACGAAGAAGGTATCATATCCTACAAATTGAAGGGAAACAAAAAAAATTGGTAAATGAATTCACCATGTTTACATGAGATAACAGCTGAAGACACCACTTGCTAAATTACAAAGAGGTCAAAAAGGGACTTTTATCATGAATCATAAAAAGAAAAAAGGAAAAAAACCTACCCTAACCCTAGAATATGAAACATCAAAAGTATTGTGGGCTCTGAGGTGGTTAGTTGACACATCAACTTCCATGGGGCAGAAATTTTTCATATGATCTCTGTTTGGGGTGCACAATATCTCGTTGGAAAGAACTGTCCAAGGATTATGAATTTTGGCTAGGACTAAGGCATGTCGTTGGCAACCCTCCCCATCTGAATGTCCAAAAAACATCTATTAGGGCTTCAAAACAACCCCAAAAGTTTGGAACCCAAAAAAATTGTAGAAAAAATTCCAAGAAGATAGAGAACCATTGAGTCAGTAGAAAAGGTGGGTAGTTAGTAGAAAAGACGGGTTTCCACCAATATCCACTTGGATCACCTGAACAGGTTTCCACTTACAAAAACCATTTTCCAATAGTTCCATGATGTTTTATCGTGGTCCTATGTATAGATCTTTGGCCTTGATCCTGCGATCATTGAAGATCACATAGATACATGGTCAGATGCCATTCCTATTTCTTAGAAGAAAAGTCGTATTCACCCCAGTTGGGCCCTTAACATTGAAGATGAAATTGATAAATGCAAAAGGTGGGATACATTTGCCCTATTGCATACACTTCGTAGGTCTCTAACCTAGTCCCTATTATGAAGAAGCAAGGCACCATCCATGTCTATACCAGTTTTTTATATCTCAACAAATCATGTCCCAAGGACAATTACCCAATGTCCTTCATCGATTATATTATCAATGAGTTTGTGGGACACAAGGTCTTATCATTCATGGATTGATTCTTGGGCTACAACCATATCCACATTTGGCCACAAGACCAGTACAAAACAAACTTCACCACTCCCTAGGGTACCGTTGCATACAAATATATGCCAATTTGGGATTAAAAACACTAGAACCACCTTCCATCACGTCATGTCATACTTCTTTCATGACTTGGCCCACCTTATTCTGGCCTATCTCAACGACCTCACCACTCATTCAAGTCTCTTTGATATCCTCCATTTTGATGGGTTGATCTTCCTTTTATTTTTCTTTTCTTTTCTTACGATAAAATCGATTACTTCTATGTAATTCATGGAGTTTTGTTTGTGCTTCGTATGTCATTATACTACTTTAACTGCAATGGGTCAATTTTGAACTTTAATCTACATTAATGTATGAATTAAATTAGGTTAAGTTTTATTCATTGAGTTTTTAACTTGAAACATAATATGAACATCCTAATTTAACAACCAAAACAAAACTAACAAACAAACCTTATATATGCCCGCACGGGTGTAGACGGATTGGCAAGTGCCGTGTAAATGGAAGGAAATTTGTAAAATGAAGTCTCATGTTCGATTCTCACCCGGATTTACTCGTGCGCCATTCTTACGGGCTGGGTGGTTGCACCTGGGGTTATAGTGGTAGCCGATGGGGATCGACCCCGTGTCACGTGAGTACGAGAACCGCGAGTTGTCGATTCCCCCAGTATAAAAAAAACAAAAAACAAACAAACCTTATATATTTCCCATCTCAAAAGTTCAATTATATGACTTATAATCCTTGATCCCTTAAAATCTTTTTAATATTTCAATGACAAGTATCAAATACAAGTATGTAGTGAAAATGAGGGTTTGCTTTATTAGTTGAGGGTTTCATGATTTGAATATGTATGTATAGAAAGTTAGATAGATATATATTTTATTAAACCATCCCGACGACCAAAGGGCCATATGGGAAAGCACATTCTATGTGCCAATTTCCAAGAGAATAAAATAAGAATTTGAGATAACTAGAGCCAATGGTGTAATGACAAGACCCAAATTATAGACTCGGCGTACTCAATTGACCTTGGATTGCTTTGTTTTTCATCAAGGCCTAGTTTCATCATTGACTCTACTCTAAACCATTTGTCTTTTCATGCATCGTCCCATACAAATGGGATATCATAACGTAATAAATGAAAGAACCCATGGGTAGTGCTGGCATAGTTTGGAACAAACCTATGCAAGAAATTGGCTTTCCCTTGTAGGCTTTGTAATTGGTGTAAATTACAAAGGGAATGTAGTTCATAAATGGTCTGAACCTTGAGGGGATCAACAATGATGCCATATTTGGAAACAATGAAACCCAAAATTCGACCAGTAGGTACACAAAAGACACACTTGAGGGGGCTCAATCATTTTTGTACTGGTGACATCTAAGGAAGAAAATTTGCAAGTATTTTAAGTGCTACAACCTTTTCTTTGAAAGAGTGGTGAGGTTGTTGAGATAGGCCAAAATAAGGTGGGCCAAGTCATGAAATAAGTACAAATCATGTCCCACGGACAATTACCCAAAGTCATTCATCGATTAGATTTTTAATGAGTGTGTGGGTCATGAAGTCTTATCATTCATAGATGCATTCTCGTGCTACAACTAGATCCATATTCGGCCACAAGACCAATACAAAACAACCTTCACCACTCCCTAGGGTACCTTTGCATACAAAGTTATGCCAATTTAGGCTTAAAATCACTAGAGCCAACTTCTAGCATGTCATGTCATACTTCTTTCATCATTTGGACCACCTTATTCTGGCCTATCTCAATGACCTCACCAATCATCCGAAGAAATAAACCATCCTCTCTCTCTAATAATTTGGCAGAATCCAACAATGAAAAGTCTCGTTGTTAGCAATGTAAAACTATTTTTGCAATTTTTGACATTGCAGATCGATTCCTTGGCCTCCATTTCCATCTAAGCGCTTGACGATTGCAATTTCTCCAATCTAAATCCACAATTCCAATGTTTAGGAACAATTCTTATCAGATTCATGAAAAAAATCCATAAAAAAGCGGCCCTATTTTCCACATGATTAGATTATTACCTTTTCAACCATCTGTGTCAACAATAAAGATCGTGAAGATTTATCTTCATCATTAGTTATATATTTCTTTTTTCGAGGAAATAATCTCACTGCACCCTAGCACTTATGAATCTCTTTGCCTTCTTCACCCACCCCAACCCTTGCATAAAATGTATAAAGCATGGTAGAATTTGAAAATCTCCAAAGGTACTACAAATAAGATTTATCACCATTCATAATTTTACTTTTTTATGCATAAAATTTAAGGTTTGTATAATCTTATTGTATTTTTCATTGGCATTGTCTAATCTATAGCAAACCACCCTCTTTGTCCAATAATTTGGTAGAATCTCATAATGAAAAATGTCAATTTTAACAATGACAAACTATTTTTGCAATTTTGGACCTTGTCAATCGATTCCTTGACATCCATTTCCATCTAATCGAGTGAAGATTGCAATTTCTCCAATATAGATCCACAATTCTAAAGTTGAAGCAAAATCCTTGTCATATTTATGAAAAAATCCATCAATATGGAAGGTGGATCAAGTGTAACCCCAAAATCCCAAATGAGATTTCATATCAAGACATCCATGAACTTGACACAAGAACATCTATCCATCAAGTTAACACTTGGAGATATTGTCATTAATATAATTGAGTGATCCTAACTATTAAGAAAATGTATTTTTTCCTTCACGTTCGAATCTCAAAAAATAAAAAATAAAATATATACACTTTCATACCGAGATATATATACCCTACTTCTCTCTATATTTGAACTTGTGACCGCAAAAGCCCATATGAAATTTGATATCAAAACATTCATGAACTTGACAGAAGAACATCTATCCATAAGTCAACACTTGGAGATATCGTCACTAATATAATTGAGTGACCCTAACTATTAAGAAAATGTATTTTTTTCTTTAGGTTCCAATCTCAAAAAATAAAAATAAAATATATACACTTTCATATAGAGATATACATACCCTACTTCCCTCTATATTTGAACTTGTGACCTTCAAGAAGGGGTATACATACCCTATCTCCCTCTATATTTGAACTTGTGACCTTCAAGATGGAAACACATGTTCTTAACCATTAGGCCCACTAGAAAAGGGGTTTAGAAACCCTACATCCCTCTATATTTGAACTTGTAACCTTCAAGAAGAAAAAAACACATGTTCTTAACCCTCAGGCCCACTAAAAAAGATCCCTTACCATACATTAATTTATGCAGGAAGAGGGTATCATATCCTACAAATTAAAGGGGTATGTACATACCCTACCTCCCTTCTATATTTGAACTTGTAACTTTCAAGAAGAAAGAAACACATGTTCTTAACCATTAGAACCACTAAAAGAGATCCCTTACCATACATTAATTTATGCACGAAGAGGGTATCATATCCTACAAATTAAAGGGATATGCATACCCTACCTCCCTCTATATTTGAACTTGTAACTTTCAAGAAGAAAGAAACACATGTTCTTAACCATTAGAGCCACTAAAAAAGATCCCTTACCATACATTAATTTATGCAGGAAGAGGGTATCATATCCTACAAATTAAAGGGGTATACATACCCTACCTCCCTCTATATTTGAACTTGTAACTTTCAAGAAGAAAGAAACACATATTCTTAACCATTAGAGCCACTAAAAAAGATCCCTTACCATACATTAATTTATGCAGGAAGAGGGTATCATATCCTACAAATTAAAGGGGTATACATACCCTACCTCCCTTCTATATTTGAACTTGTAACTTTCAAGAAGAAAGAAACACATGTTCTTAACCATTAGACCCACTAAAAGAGATCCCTTACCATACATTAATTTATGCACGAAGAGGGTATCATATCCTATAAATTAAAGGGGTATACATACCCTACCTCCCTCTATATTTGAACTTGTAACTTTCAAGAAGAAAGAAACACATGTTCTTAACCATTAGAACCACTAAAAAAGATCCTTACCATACATTAATTTATGCACGAAGAGGGTATCATATCCTACAAATTAAAGGGGTATACATACCCTACCTCCCTCTATATTTGAACTTGTGACTTTCAAGAAGAAAGAAACACACGTTCTTAACCATTAGACCCACTAAAAGAGATCCCTTACCATACATTAATTTATGCACGAAGAGGTATCATATACACTTTCATACAGAGATATACATACCCTACTTCCCTCTATATTTGAACTTGTGACCTTCAAGAAGGGGCATACATACCCTAGCTCCCTCTATATTTGAACTTGTGACCTTCAAGAAGGAAACGAATGTTCTTAACCATTAGGCCCACTAGAAAAGGGGTATAGAAACCCTACATCCCTCTATATTTGAACTTGTAACCTTCAAGAAGAAAAAAGCACATGTTCTTAACCATTAGGCCCACTAAAAAAGATCCCTTACCATACATTAATTTATGCAGGAAGAGGGTATCATATCCTACAAATTAAAGGGGTATACATACCCTACCTCCCTTCTATATTTGAACTTGTAACTT
>JZKD02S0033382.1:214156-225429 GCA_000966675.3 Picea glauca
CAGTAGTGGCTTTGGAAAAGAAGGCAAATGAGATGACCTGATGCCAGGTAAGCATGTCTAGTGAAATTTAGGGTTATAACATATTCCCCCTAATGTGTGAGGCCAGAAGAGCATCTGATGGCCGAAATACATTATCAATCTTTACTAACGTACCAAACAAGTGAGCCCAGGAACCAGAATTCGGGAGGTGCCATTTGCAAAATAACAATTGTCTCACTGAGGCGGGCATGCCCATGCTATGAATGTAGATCCATGTCATATAACTATATAAAGTGTATCCACGAGCAATACACAATGGATCTACATCTCGATATAAAAAAGATATACATGTATAGTATCCATCTTCAAGAAGCGAATAAGGCCTGATGGCTAGAGATGAGGCCTTCAGAGCTCGAGCAACAACTTCAAAATATTCATAAATCAGGTAGGAGTGTAATATGAGTGTATGACTTCACTACCCAGAGGTCTTCGATGGCTTGTAAGGAACGGACTAGAGGATTTTGATGATCAGGTTGAGGGCTTCATGGATTTCGAACAAAGACTTGATTGGGCTTTCAAGATGACCGAGCATGAGGGTAAGAGATAATCTGCAGAGGGGGCCGAATCAAGCTTGGTAATAACTTCCCTTGGAAAATAGCATGACATAAGATGAGATTCGTGCAACATGATATTTTAACATAAGTTCAGGATGCAGGAGGCACCAAAAACTCTGCATATGTTAGGAAGAATAACCAAACAGAGGAGGACACAACTCTATGTAGTGAGAACAACTTCCTAAGGTCATGTTAAATCCAAAGGATTGATTAAAAAATGGAAGCATGTGCTTTGTCCAAGGGCGACTCATTATGCTACCAATAAAAATAAAATACTTTTCCCTTCCTCTTTTTGGGGTATATTTAATTTTTTTTGTCTTTTTCAATAATTTTGGAAAGCTTGAAAAAGAATAAAAGAATGCTACATTACAAAGGAGGATCAAGTGTCACAAACATACTATTTCCAAGTGCATGGAACACATGGATGCTTAGGGAAAAGGGACATGTGCAGGAAAAGGACACTCGGGAAAAATCCTCCATGGGCCAAAGGTGTCAAGACGCATAGGCAAAGTGCTACAGGGCTTGCGTATAAGGCATGCTTCAGATGGTTCAGTTGAGAGCAACATGGAGATGAAATTAGGCCAAAGATGCAGGTATGCAAATGCGATTTAATAAGACACAAAATGGTAATGTCCTTCGATGTAATTTTAACGAGCCCAGAGAAGGTAAGCTCGACGGTTTTTCATATGTAGAGAGTCTGAAAAAGTGTAAAAGGAGACTCCACCGGGGTACCTTTTTCAAAGATAGTCTAGTCGATTCGAAAAAGGGGTAAACTAGCATCGACTAGATGTCTATTCAAAATCATTTTAATGAGTGTGATAAAGACAAGATCACTCGGCAATGTTTTCATGTTTAAGGAGTCTGAAAAAATATTAACTATGGACTCCGTTGAGAATGTTCTTTTGGACCATTTTAACGAGTGTGAAAGAACAAGGTCACTCAATGATCTTTTCAATTTTAGGGAGTCTGAAAAGAGCTTAACTATGGACTCCGTGGGGGTTCCTTTTTCGTAAATTTAGTCCCTCGGGCCTGAAAAAGGGTTTAAATCACACCTGAGAATACTCTTATAGGGAACCGAAGCTCCTAGAGTATACCTTTGTTCGTACAGTTGACCATCCAGATTGAAAAAGGGGTAAACTACTGTCGGATAGACATGACTTCAAATTTTAGTTTAGTGAGCGTGAAGGTCAACAAGATCGCTTAGAAATATTTTCATTTTTAGAGGGTCTAAAAGGGCTTAAAAGAAGACCCGTTATGTTTTGGGAGTCCCGAGGGTGAGGTCAAGAGTGATAATGCATCATGAAAATGAGGCTCAAACTCATAATCAGGATAAACTAATAAGGACTCCCGAGCCTATAGTCATTAATGACAGCATGGACGCCAAAATGCAACCAGGACCTATCTAGGGCATGCATGAAGGGTTAGGCTCTACCACTAAAATACAACACTTCTAAAGCAGCAATGATAGTTCCATGTCACAAATAAGTGGGATCGATCCTATGGCATAGTGATAAAGACAACAATATGTAGAAAGTGGAGGTGGAATCCTAACTTAAATGCAAAAAGTTGGAAAAATGACCTTTTACCAAAGGACCTTTAAAAAGACCCAAATCCCCAAAAAGTTTCCCAATACCCAAAGTAACACTTATCATAACAATCCATAGAAAACTCCTGAAACATACTAAATGATTTTTAATTTAGAAACAATGACAAAAGGGTCCGAAAATTGACAAAAAGGGGCCAAAATTCTATAAATAGAAGCTGGTAGCTCATTATCACCATTGTTAATTGAGAAATTGACTGTGGAGCCAAAAACACCCCTTTGACAAAAGAGTTGATTATGGGAGCTTAGGTGGATGGAACAAACTTTCGATTGGACCAAGTAAGTACCTACTAACCCCCATTGCATTTCAATACTTAATTTATGCATTTTTTTTAAAGAGGCGTTGACCTTTAAAACGTCATCCCTATGTATACACGAGCTTCTTATGATAGCCCACGTGTGCACACGTGCAGAGGAAAGACTTCATTCGTGCACATGCAACTGTGTGCATTACAACTCGTGTTTACTCTCTAAGATAATAAAAATTTAAAGAATGCAAGGAATAATCCCCCTAGACTTGTAAATTGGAGGATGTATGTTCATTGGAGGGAGAGGGAGCATGAGGATATTTATTTTTTGGTCGGTGAGGACTCCACTGCTATCATCGTTTGGGGCAATGTGGTTTTTTAAATTTATTCCAGTGTCCTTTCATGCGGGCACAACCTAGGCTGCTGAGCGCCTTAGTTGATTATTGGCATCCTGACGTAGAGGCCTTCATGCTTGAGGGACAGTCGTTGACTCCAATGACTGAGGATATTTACTTTCTGAATGGCTTCTCAAGGAGAGGAGAACCAGTCAATTTTCACACTTTTCCCTTGGGGCCACACAATATAGCGGAGTTGATTGGACTCCATTGTGAAGCCATTACAGACAATATGGGCACTAAGGTGCCAATAAACAAGATCTCAGACCTATCACTAAAAGTGATAGTTTTTCTTATTGGGTGGATTACAGGATCCACAACTTTGCATCAGGCTTCCCAAGTGCACATGAAATGTGCAGTTCAATGCTTAAATGCACAATTTTTTGATTGGAGTACCACTTTACTAGAATGCATGAAGATGTAGCTTACAGAGTGTCACATGCAGAGGCACAGGAATTTCGGATTTGGGACTATTTTTTGTTCTTTTTTCTTCGAGAGAGTACCGAGTCTTAGCCCGAGGGAGACAGTATGAGGGAATATAGCCTCTTCTCCAACAGTAAACAAATGGGTGGTGTCGTTGCCACGACAGGGGGGAGGGAGGACTATTGAGGCCTTCAATGACAAGTTTTTCGACTGGTGGTCTCGACAGATTCCAGTGATAGAGGACTATCCTAATGTTGGAATTGAATTTTCTAGGGACCCTTACATGGGTGTACCTCCCGGAGTGGTATGAGGAGAGTTAGGTATGCTTTGTTTTTTCTTTCTTTTTCAAATTTATTTAATTTTTGTGTTTTATATATATATCATTTTTCGTATATACCAGAGTATCTGACAATTAAGTATGTTTTATGTGCATATGGTGGGCCAGTGCATCCAACGAACTTCACGAGGAATAGGCGACATCCTCGACCAGAGGCAGGACTAGTAGCAGTTGGCGGACCAGTAGCAGCAAGGGGACCTCCAACCAGAGAGGCTGAGAGAGTATTGAGACAGGTAGAGTGAAATTTTACCTTGCTCACTCGTACAGTCCCCATGGCAGAGATCGAGGATCTGCCACCATCTATGCAACCTCATGTAGTGGGGGCACCACAAACATGGGTCTAGATTTTTCGGCGTTTGTCAAACTCCATTGATCATTATAATAAGGCCAATAGGCCCCGTCCTTAGTTAGATTGGACTGCTTACATGCCGAGGGCGCTATTTGTATATTTTTGAGGGCATAAGCTTCGTGACTCTTTACCAGATGTATTTTTGAGGTGCTTGTGTCCACTCATGTACTATGATATTTTTTATATTATATATGGATTTTTATGTCTTTTTTATGTATTATGGATTACATCTACTTTACAAATGTATTTACATGTGCATGTGTGTGTCTTTCTTACATGTGTGCAAGATGCCAATCTAATATTTGATTACCTAGAGTATATGTAACTTGATTTAATCTCCTAGGAACATGAAAATATGCAATATTATCAAAGCTTCATTCTAAGAGACGCACCCTAAGGAACCGTCGGTGTAAAGTAGGATCATGAACACGGTAGACTCCATTTAGTTGAGACACAACCAACTGAGTGTCTAAATAGACCCGGAGGTGAGAGATACCAAGTGACAAAGCATCACGAAGCAACTCAATAGCAACGATGTATTCGGTGACATTGTTTGTGGTGTCGCCTAAACAGATACCTCCTAAAGATAGCAACTAGCCCTGAGGTGTGAAAATCACCCAAGCTACGGAGGCAAGCCTCCGAGTGTGTTGGCTAGAACTGTCCGCGAATCCAACGAACACCTCTGATTCACTTGGCATCTTCCACAGTGAAAAAGATAACATCAAAATGACACGTCCAAACCAAAAAAATTAATAGTACAAATACTATACATATGTTACAAAATCACCCAAGGTGACCCACCTATGAGTAATACTTCTTAAGGTAGAGCCCATTTCTAGGCTCTGCCAAAACATTTCCCTCAAAGTCCACCTGATGATAAGTGCCCTTTCTTAGAACCTATTTAACAATGAAAGGTCTGAACTACATGGGTTTGAACTTTCCTACCTCCAGGGGGTCCTTATCTTGGTCATAGACCAGGATAAGGTTGCCTTAAGAGAAAATCCGAGGATGAACGGACCTATCATATTGACACTTGAATTTTTGTTTGTGAGATTCGTTAGCTAAGGCCGCATCATGATGCTGTTCATTGAGCTGCTCAAGATATAATAAGCACTCTTCAAGCGATGAAGTGTCTGGAAATAACTGTATTACCAACTTTAAAGATGGGACTTGACATTCTATGGGAAATACTGCTTCCAGCCCGTAAATGAGTTGAAAAGGTGAAAAACCGGTTGCATTCTTAACAGATGTTCGGTAATCCCATAATGTCGAATATAACATCAAATGCCAATTTGACTTGGCCGAATTGATCGTTCGGTGTAGAATGGTTTTAAGAGATTTATTTATAGCTTCCACCTGACCATTTGCTTGGGGGTAATAAGGTGATGAATGTTCCTACCTCAACCCAAGCTTTGATGTTAACTTGGTCATCATTTTGTTCTAAAAGTGACTACCATGGTCAGTGACAATCTCTCTTGGGACACCGAACCTTTCTATTATCTGGTTGAACAAAAAGAGAGTTGTTGTCTCCCAGTCATCTTTGAACGTTGGTATAACTTCGACCCACTTGGTGAAGTAGTCTATTGCTATGATGATATAGAGGTGCCCCCTTACTGAAGGGGGGTTTCATGTAGTGTAATCAATCCCCCATTTAGTGAAGGGACCAACAGTAATAACGGGAAACATGGGAGCAGGGTGTGCCCTCATCTTCCGAGAGAAGATATGACACAAGTGGAACTTCTTGACCGATTCGACACAATCTTTGATTAATGTCGGCCAAAATTAATTGGCTCGTATAATATTTTGGGTTGTTTCTAGCCCAGAAAAATGTCTGCCACATGCTCCAGTGTGGCAATCGTTAAGCACAATTTTTGCTTCATCATGAGTGAGACATCGGTGAAGGATGCAGTCTACACCTCGACGATACAATGTGTCCTCGAGTATGAGATAGTTCTTAGCCTGATGGTGTATACGACGAAGCTCATCACGAGAAGCAGAGGTAAGACGCTTCAAATTCTAGAGATAGACAAGGACATCTCCATACCAGGGGTTGGAAGACGCGATCAAAAACATGTCTCCTTTGAAAGGTGACTCATCGGGTATAACATCATTTGATTTGACTGGAAGTTCCAATATGAGTTCCACGAAGATCATCGAATTTTTGGATTTCACTGAAAGGAACTTCAAGTCGAATTGTTGGAGGATAACTATCCATCTACTGATATTTCTACCGATGACTCATCGTGTCAATACGTATTGAAATGGGGTCATGATGGCAATGACGGTGGTATTGTGAAACAAAATGTAATGGCAGCACCGTTGAACATTATGGATTGCTGCTAATGCAAGCTTTTCAATATGGGAATAATTGAGTTCCGGTCCAACTAGGCCTCGGCTCAGGTAATAAATCACGTATTCTGAGAGAAAATCATCCTCCTGAACTAAAACCATACCAATGGTCGACTCTGTAGCGGCCAAGTACAATAATAAATCTTTATTATAATTGGGTGGCCGAAGTAGAGGGTTTGATATGAGGGAATTTTTCAATGCTGTGAAAGAGCATTGAGTATCTTCGTCCCAATGAAAAGGGACGTCCTTCTTTAACAAATACATAAAACCCTTTGTGATCTCAGCATAGTTTGCAATGAAATGCCATAAAAAATTCACTTTTCCCTGTAGACTCTGAAGTTGAGGTATGGTAGACGGGGGAGGCAATTGAACTATTTCCTCAACCTTTAGAGGAACGACCATGATCCCTGTTTTTGAAATGTTGAAACCTAACAGATGACCCGATGTGACGCAAAAACTGCACTTTTTTGGATTCAAGCGGATTTGGTAGTAGCGACACCGTTTAAGGATAAGTCGGAGGTGTGTCAGATGATTAGCTCTCTTGCGAGATCGTGACGCTAAATCATTGAGATAAGCCTTGACTATGTGTTTGAGGTCATGTAAATCAAAAGACATGGCCTGCTAAAACATAGCTCCAGCATTTTTCAGACCAAAAGGCATCTTATGATAAGCGAAAGTACCCCATGGACAGATGAAAGTGGTTTTGTGTTGGTCTTTGGGTTTGATTTGTATCTGATTGTATCCCGAAAAACCATCCATGAATGAAAAGGCTTCGCATCCTGCGCATTCATCGACTATCTGGTCAATAAACGACGTGGGGAAATTATCTTTTGGGCAAACCTTATTTAGATCACGGAAGTCCGTACATACGCGAATTGTGCCCTATTTTTTATTGACTAGCACGAGATTCGACACCCATTGAATCAATTGGATGGGGTAGATGAAACCAAATTTAAGTAGTTTCTATAGTTCAGCCTTGATAGTTGCTTCTTTCCTGGGATTGACTAGATGAAGCTTCTGCCGGACCGACTTGGCATCAGGATAATTCATGATTTCATGTTCAACGATTCTTGGATATATGCCTGACATTTCCTTGTAAGACCAGGAAAACCCATCATGGAATTCCTTAAATAAATCTGTATAGATTTGAATCTCCTCGAGGCAGAAATCTTCTCCGACGAAGATATTCTTCACGACGCCAGGGGATTTGGAAATGTCAATAGGTATCGTTTTGGCTATTGTTTCCATATTTCCTTCAGCGTAAACCATGTGCATTGCCAAAGGATTTATAGGACAATATTTATCTCCATTCATAGTCAGAGTGAATTATCCTGCTTCAATTTGTCTTAACTTTGGGAGGAAGTAAGATCTATAATGAAGATCATCCCAAGGTCTGTCTGGACTAGTCATTGCCTCAATAATGACTTCATTTGAAGGAAAGACTAAGTCTAAAGAATCTATATCAACAAGGGAACCTTGAGCCCAAATAGGCTCGAGCACCAGATCTAACTCTTGTGTTGGAGTCAGATCGGGGTCGACAAAAGCTCGTTGAATGATCGCGTATGCAACTTATTCTGTGGACAAAGGCATGGCCATGGCATGGTGCTCTGTCCCTTCCATTGTAGAGGATGGGGAAGAAAGATTCCACGAATCGTGGAAGTACGTCATGCGAAACGATGAGATTTGATAAATTGCAGCCTAAGGCTGGTCAGGGATAGCCGTCATGTAATGGACATTTCCTATCGAAGGCAGGTAATCAAAAGTACCCATCAATGGTGGGCACAAACCAAACCCTATTTTGACTATGCCGGGTTGAGGGTTATCAATCATTGGGACTATGGAGACTCTCAATGAAGGGTCAGGACTAGAGAAGGATAACCGATCAATGGTCATAATCCGACCCTCGTGAGGAAACAACAATACCCGGAAAAATTTCACGACCACTGCTTGCATAGCATAGGTCCAACTCCTTCCTAACAAAATATTGTAGTCGGGACACACATCGACCACTTCAAGTTCAACACATGTAGTTTTTCCCCCTAACTGCACAAAGAAAGAGGGAATGATCTTATGTGGTCGGAAAGAACGACCGTCAAAAGTTGTAAGTAGAGTAGGTGACAGAGACAAAATGGGTTGGCCAATGGCCTTCCAACATGCCAAATATATCACACATGTCGAGGTGCCCTCATCCACCACTGTATGGAAAATATTCTGGGTAAACGTTTCATGGTGTAAGCCACTACTATCTAAAAATCTACGTGGTAAGGAAGACAAGGTTTTAAGTCGGTGGTATCAAGCATGATCATTCCCGTATTACAAGTCTCGACAGAAGCTAAAGAAACTAACAGGGCCTTTCTCTGGGAAAGGAAAATCTGGAGGACTTCCAAAGTAGACATTGCACAAGGGGTTTGTGATAAATCCTCCACCACGGAGTAGTTCTGGGTGGCCCTTGCATTTGGGTTGTAAGAAGATTTTTTGAACGCACCTTTCGGGATGCACATCGTTGTTTCGCCCAACGTCTTCTCAATCTAAAGAGGAAGAGGTGGGTTTTCTGCTTCTTTACCCTTCTCATAGGTGCATGGATTTCCGTAATCATGTGCTCTAGTTTTTATATAGGCATCACATTTCATCATATACACGTTTACGGATGAAGTATTACTCGAAGATGGAGGGGGTCCTTGACTTCCCCCTTCCGCGCTCGAGGAGGCTTGAGTTAGATTTTTCCCATGTGGGAACGAGTTCATTAACACGACAAGTTGTTCCTGTGCCAATAACTTCTAGGCCTTCACAAGCCGAGGGAACTGATGGGTCAGGTGGTCTTCCTTGAAAATATTACAAGGATACTTTGACTTCTTATTTTCAGTGTCACCCCTTCCAACATTATCAGTGGGTTTCTTATCCCCCTTACCCCTTTTCCGTTGTTTCTTCTTTCCGTCAGGTTGTTGGGTGACCTTCGGGTTTTTCGTTTGCAAAATATGTACATCTGACTTTTGGGTAGGGGGAGTAGTCGAACCAGTGGTCTGGCTGTATGTTGTCTGCTGTATCGACAATTGTTGCAATTTATTTAACAATGGATCAATAGGCTTGGTTTGTGCTGAACCAATAATTCCATCAGCATGTGGTCCAAACCTTTTCCTGGTTTTGTCAAGGATTGACCTCGTTGCATATGGAAAAATATCGTAGATTAAACTAGACTGAGAGTAAATTAGCTCTAGATGTTGTGCTCTCATTATCGTGTCTTCCTCGGAAAACACTTCGGATGTTGCGACGTCTTTAGATAACTGGGGTACCAAAGACTTAAGGAACCACTCTAGTAGGAATGCTAGTGGGACTGACACTTTTATTAAACTCTTTAGGCATCTCCATTCTCGGATATGATTGGAGATATGGTCCGTTTTTGTCTGCTCGAAATTGGCTAGCAATTCAGTGCCGACTTCGTATCTCACAGGTAATTGGAAATGGTTCAAGAAAGCCATTGCCAATTCTCCGAAGGAAGAGTATCGTGAGCGATCGAGCTCAATGTACCATTTTGCAACACTCCCTGTGAGAGTGTGTCGAAACAATCAAAACTAAATGGAGTCATCTCTTAATGAGTTGGAAGAGCACCATAAGTGGAAGGTAGTCACATGATCACCAAGATCTTCATTAGGCTTGGCCTTGAACTTTGGAATGTCCAAAGGCAAATTGGTCGGCATAGGAGGCCAACTTGGATCATGACATATGGGGTCATTTAAGAGCCTTGTCAAATCTAACAAGTGCAGGTTTTCCAGAAACAATAGTTTGGGTTGTGGCTTGTAGCTGGTGAAAAAGGAGCCTAGGGTTTGACTGGCACCAGGTTGCCAGGAAAACTTAGGTTGATAGCCATGGCTCTGGTAATAACCATGACCGTGACCAACGTATGGATTGGGCACTTATTGAGATGGTTCCTGTAATAAGATGTAAAGGGCTGAGCTTGAGTCACATTCCATGGATTTTGGGAGGGGTTTCCACCTTCCGATCTGACAGGCATAGGCATTGGGCCTTGCCCGGGGTTCCACTGGGTATAGAAGGGGTTTCTCCCGGTCGACATCCCTAGCAAGGGGACTAGTCCCTTCCATGGATTCCAAGATCCTTGTGAGGAAGGAATTCCTAAGTGTGCCCCTTGTGCAGGAATAGTACCCTGTACAGTATGTGGTTGTCCATAACTGGGGTTTCCCCCGGTCGAAACGACAGTCGATAGGAAAGCATTGTTACCAAACACACCGAACAAAGAGAAATGTGTCGAACCAACCGACATATTATAAGGAGGGAGTGCTTGACTACCTGCTCCAAACAAGTTTATGTTAGGCCCAACGGAGTGTTGAGGAACACTGCCGAGCAAGGGGGATGAAGGGGGTATATGACCCCCACTGTAAGGGAAAGAGATAAAGGGAGCAGAAGTTCCCCCCATAGATCCTTGCAAAGGGCTGTTGGAACTCCTTTCCCCTAGACCTAAAGTTTGTAGAGTGGAGGAGGAAAGTACAATACTCGTACTGAAGCCAGGCATCCTATATGAGAAAGGAGAGCCTATCGTGTTCTGAGTAAATGAAGTAGTGATCGTCGCCATAGATAGAATCAGAGCACTGCCTGAGGTAGAAACAATTGAGACCATGGTGGCTCGGACCGATGATGGTTGGTTAGGAGGTGGAATACCCCCAGTAGTGACAATCGTGAAGGAAATATCAGTATTCCCTGAAGAAGTGGCAGTGTTTGCTTCCATTGTTGCTAGTGACACTACCTGATGCTCATAAGGTAGAACCTATATGACGATGGGTGTTGATAGATCAGTGATGGGAGGGTTATACAGACAAAGAGCCTCTGCTTCGAGGCTAGAAATGATTGGTTCCTCTAGAATCGAAAGTTCTCCTCTTGAAGATGGGTTGGGCACAGTTTCCTATAACGCGATTGTCTCAAAAGACCCTTGCTGGTCTAATTTTTGCCTTAGCGGTGGTGGGTTG
>JZKD02S0033382.1:225465-271553 GCA_000966675.3 Picea glauca
CGACAGGCCCAGAAGCCTTTGCGACCGGCATAACTCTCGATCCTCCATTGTGTGAGAAGATCAAAGACACATTAGAGAAATCTATAATTGTTTGAAAACTAGCACGCACTAGAAAAAGTACCTATGAGATAAAACAAGTAGTCACTAACTAGTTGGAAGAACAGTTACAACAACTAACACTAGAGAAACTTATCGGTGCAAGTGTGACTCGAATACAGAAGAAACCTCTGGGTATACTCTGCAAAGTGTGGCCTGATGTATGTCCTAGGTACCGCTGTATACCCCCACAGTCATCTATGTAAGTAACTAG
Source organism: Picea glauca (assembly GCA_000966675.3). Taxonomy (NCBI): domain Eukaryota; kingdom Viridiplantae; phylum Streptophyta; class Pinopsida; order Pinales; family Pinaceae; genus Picea; species Picea glauca. The sequence goes on from JZKD02S0033382.1 coordinate 225,776, forward strand.
AAAGATAGGCAACTAGGTTGCCAGTGCGCAAACAGTCACCAGGCGGGTACAATGGACAGTCGGGTGGACCGCAATGAGCAGGGTATCAAGCCCGAAACCTATCAAGGGTATCAAAAGCAAGTGTTCCAAAAGATGACTGAGGACCATGAACGGATTTGAGACCCACAAAGCTCCGTGGCAAATGCAATCAACAGAATCCCAAGACAAGCCCTCTATATCCATTCCCCACTATGCTTGGTCTGGATTTGGAGGGGTTGTCTCTGCTACCTTTCCTTACACGACCTTGTGTTTAGCCCCTATGTTAGGGGGGGGTTCCGGATAAATTTTACGATACTGGACTTTTGACACTCCCTAGCACAAACTCTTGTGTTTTTTTTTCAACCTTGAAGAGTTTCCTCTCCAATCCTAAATCAAGGCTCTAGCCTAGACTAGTTGATGGACCCTACACATAAAGTCTAGTTGATTTTAATTAATCGTTAATTTTTGGGCTTGTCTAAGTCAAAGGTTATGAAATTGAAACTAGTGATGTCTTGAGAGACGAAAGAGAAGATAAACAGAAAGCCAGAAACAAAATAAATTGTTCTTGACAAATTCATATTTGCTCTTTTAAATTCTTTAACCAACTTTTCAAACTTTTATTTTTCTAAGATCTTTTAACTGAAAAAATCAAAACAAGCTTTCAATTGACTATGAGCTACTTATTTTCCTAAGTCAATCAGCCAAGAACTTACGAAAACAATATTTTTCCTATTGATTAACGCAAAAAACCAACTCTTTAACCAAACCAAGAAGTTAAAAAAAAAGATTTTGTGTTTTTTTTAATTATCCTTCAAAAACAAGAAAATTTAAAACTGTATGTCTTCTTCTTTTCTGAAGCAAAAAGGTGGAAACATAAAAACAATACAAGGCCAAAAAGGACTTCTAGCCAAACACAGACCATGGGGAGTTACTAACAACCAAAAAGGCAGATCATACTGACTCACTATCTCATTAAAAAACCTAGCAAAGGAAGAAAAATTTTAAATGCAAAAGAAAGGTATGCTGGCACACAACCTAGACTAAAAATGCTATGATAGAGACCAAAAAGACACAAGAAAAACATGGGAAGTAGAAACTTGACAAGGAAGAGGATGATTGCCTCCTCAAAATTTTCTAGGCAAACATGCGAATGTCACATCAACAACCAACATATGCATGTGGACAACCCAAAGACATGACATGTATGCACACATGTAGGCCCACTATAGGCCATGTGTGCTTCTGTTGCTCCTCAAAATAAGCAAGAAAAGCAACTAAGCTCATGCAGGGAGTACTGGTATTGAAGACTAGAACCCCTTAAAGGTACAAAAACTTACTCTAACAGAAAAAGATGCAAGGAAAATTGAGAAAACAAAGATGATCTGAGGTTATACCTAAGCTACAGACCGAAACAACAAAAAATAGAACTAGATCTAGAAAACCCTTGAGAAGGATCACTTCTGACCAGGAAGAGGATGATTGCCTCTCTTGAAAAAAAAAAATTATGGACTCGGACATGCAACTGCTCTTTCAATATCCAGCGTATGTAGGCAGGTTGTATGAATTCAGGGCGCGTGTATACGCGAGCATACATTCTGCAGGCCACGTATGCCTTTGTGGCTTCTCGGAAAAAGAAAAAAAAGCAGTCAAGCAAAGGAAGCAGGGAGTACTGGTATGGAAGACCAAAATCCCTACTAGCTCAGAGTTTTCCAGAAACTCAGAAAAAAGGTAGTAAAACCAATTAAAATTACCCAACAAGTACCCCCCAAAATCCTAGAGATCCCCAGTACGATCACCAATTCTAATGTGGGTGGGAAACCCCTCCTACAGACTAGAATTAAGGGTTTTATCATGCATGCAGAAATGACCTAAAGTCTCCTATTTCTTACCAACATCCCAATCATAAACCCCATTATTCATATGCAAATACAAGGTTAAAGAGATCAAGTTACTGTACCTTAGTTTCCATGTTTGATGTCGATCCCTTTAACATTTGGTCGCTCCTTGACTGCAACACTCCTCCCAATGCTGACCTGCATTCATAAAATACAAACAAAGAATTGTTGGACAACTGAGAGGGGGGGGGGTGAATCAATTGTTATCGATCTTAAAAAGTTATGCTCATTTTAAACTCTTTATAGATCACTTCATGACAATCACAATAATGCAGGGAAGTAAGCAATAGAACATTCAACATCATTCACACACATGAAATACACAGAGATAGATATTTCATGAGGAAACCCATAAAGGGTAAAAACCTCTTCTTCTTTATATGATAAGTAATCTTTACATTCTGTACATTATCATACTTATGATTTCCATCTCATTGTGAGGCTACAACCGATGTTTTGCAAGCTGCAACTTACCGAGAGCACCAACTCCTTATTTTCTCTAGCACCAACTCCCTGGTTTCTCTAGCACTCACTAGAAGGAAGCACCTACTCCCTGGTTTCTCTAGCACCCATTAGAAGGAAGCAAAAAATCCCTAAGTGTTCCAACACCAACTGGATGGAATCACCAACTTCCAGTCACACAAGCACCAACTTGTATAACAGAGTACCAATGTTCTCCCTTGCACCACCCTGCCACCCTGGTTTTTCTGGCTGCAACCAGATAGAATCTACAACTCCCTGTGTTAAAGCACCCACTTGAACCTCTCAGGACAACAATCCTCCCTAGCGCCTCCCAACCACCCTAAAATATAAATATTTTCTACAAAAACTTATTACAGTGATATAATGTTCATCAATGGCTTACCAGTCTCATCATTGTTATGCTAAACTTCCCTGTTCTGCCTGCATCAGTGTCTTCCTGCTTGCATCCTTTTGAGATTTCTAATCTTCTTCTCTGTCTCTGCATGCACACCTTGGTTTTCTCTTCTTTTCTCAGATATGCATCTCTGTTCTTTTCTTCTTATGTTCTTCAGCTCCTGCACATCATGCTTCTACACGCATGCATCACTCACAACAACAACCCTCATATATTATATTTTCTATGTATTTATAATATATGTGCACCTTCTTCTTTCTCTATGCACAATGCCTCTGCATTCTCTTCACAGTGTCATGGTTCTTCTCATCGGGTTTTTTTCTGCCACTCCACCTTTCCGCCCATTTGTTCCCTCAAGAATCTCTCACCTTTTCTTCCTTCTGCATCACCTTCTCATGTCGAGTCGTCTAGTGATCATCATGGAAACTCTTCATCTTTTCTGGTGGTTACCCCCATGCATTCATCATCATTGGGCGTTATTATGAGATTCCTTAGCTTCATTGGAAGTCCAGACTCTTCATCCTCTCTTGCATCTGTCAATCGTCTCTATGATCAGTCTTCATTGCACTGGCAGATGCCTCGAGACTCTTTGTCTCCTCTGGCAGTCACCCTACGACTCCTCAAATTCTCTAGTAGTCCAGACTCTTCGTCCTAGCCATTACTAAGAGAACCTCTGCACGTTCATTCATTTTTCGCCTTTTCTCTTCCTGAGGAAAACTTCACAGTGGGAGTTTATTCTTTCTGGCTAAGCCCTTTCCTTTCACATGTGGCCTCAGGCGGTGACCACAACCTAATCAAAAAAGGCATTTCACTATTTTGCATATCGCGAATTTCTATTGCGAGGCATATTGACTCTCCAAGTCACGATCTCCGAAACCCCAAAAAGGAGCTTAGCTGGACTGGCTCCTTCCCTTCTTATGACCAAGCGCTTATCCATAAAGCGCTTTTTCAACTCGCGATTTCAGGAATCCTATGATGAGGCATCTCGACTCTCCAAGTCGCGATCTCCGAAACCCTGAAAAGGATCTTAGCTTCTCTATCTCTATTCTCCAGTGTGACCACAACATATGACCACTGACTACTCGTTTGAGTGCTTTTCTCTTTAGATCAACGGTCGATGATTTGTGGTGATTGGACGACTATCCTCCACCTCAAAACTTCAGATTTCGGGACTTTGGGGGAGTGTTGATGCTAAAACTCATGGTGACTTCACTCGATGACATGACATGATCTGTGTGGCTCCCACGTGTCACTCAGAATTGTGATTTCCAGGTTCCTGAAATGCCGAATCATCTTGACACTTGTCATTGTATGATCATGCCACGTATTCTTCCACCTTTCCTTTTTGACGTGGTCTTCCACATTCACCTCCTGGATCTGATGACCCAGATTCGTCCTTGATCCAACGACTAGGATTATTTCATGATTTCGCATATCACGAGTTTGAGAGGTTAGGGAACCCCATTGCTTTGACCTTTCACTTAGAAAAATGCTTATCTTTAGCCACTTGTCCTTCTTGGATCGATAGTCCATATTTTTCCTCAAAGCGATGGCTCAAATCATTTCGCCATTTCACGTTTCGCGAGTTGGAAGGATAGAGAACCTTGTGTATTTGACCTTTCAGTCAGCGAAATGCCGAACTTTAGGCACATGTCCTCTGGATCCAATGATCCATGACTGCCTTTTATGGACAACCAGGATTCCTTCACAGCTTTGGAGTGTTGGATGACTCATGGGCTTATCCTCCTTGCAACTCTACTAGATCTAATGGCTGCTAGTTCTTCATATTAACTCCATATCTGACGGCCCAGATCTTATCGCAATTTCACATATCGTGAGTTGGAAGGATAGAGCACTTCCTTCCTTTGACTTTCTAGTCAGCAAAATGCCAATCGATTGCCATGTGTCCTTCTTGAATATGGACGGTCCTCCTGGTTTTGGGATTTTGTAGGCCCACTTCATCTTGCACGTAAAGATTGTGCTCCTTCTTATGGATCCAATGACGATCATTCTTCGGGCTTAGATCTGACGCATGAAAACTGTTCTCTTCTACTGTGCGCTCTTCCTATCTGAATTCATATTTGACGGTCATCAGGAATTCTGAATGGGATCCAACGATCATTGTTTCTCTTCATTGTTATGCTTCTGATCTTTTCATGCCATCATCACTGTTGATCATCCTTGCCTACCTGTTTTCCATCGATGTCTATGCCATCATCGCAGTTGATCTTCCTTGCTTGCCTGTTTTCCATCGTTGTCTCCCAATTGTAACCCTGCCATCGTCGCTACTGTTCTTTCTTGTAACCATACCATCGTTTTTGTTGTTCTTTCCATCAATGACAAGCATGCTCAGCGTATAAACATGCCAACAATCTCCCCCTTTGGCATTAATGGAAACCCTGAATGTCTACGCTAATCTGTTTGGACCTCCAACTGTAGAATCTAGTCCAGACCACTCCTTTTCTCCCCCTTTGACATCAATGTCAAAGAAAACATGCTCCCCTTGAGATATTGTAGTATGTTTAGGAGGTATCAGATCTTCAACCAACATAAACTCCCCCTGATAGGATGGACTCTCTTATTTGAGTCCTGCAGAATATTTGTATTTAAACTAGAGTCTTCTCCTTCTGATTCTTGGACATGTTCATCATCAACTTCTTCTATATCCTCTGTAGAATACTCAATATTTCTCACCTCTGTTAATGGGAATCCTCCATCAACCTTTTATTGTCATAACCAGATGAATCCCCCTATCACTGTTCTCTCTCAGCTTCTGATTGTTCTCCTCTTTTGTTTCTAAAAGGTTAGCTTTCCCTGACAAGGTCTTTCCTCTTGTTATCTCTACAAGACGTCATGTATATAATTTTGTACATCATAATGTTGTTGCCGTGAATGTCGTTGTCCTACTGGAACACTGTGCAATTGTAGCTTGTACTTTTTAAACAACACTTGGATCTCCCCATTGATCTCTATTACTACAATTTCATTTTTATTCCATGATGCCTACAATCCAAGGATTTTATGACCATATTCAATCACAAGAAAAAACCACTACAACCACTCTCATACATGCTTTTCTTTTTCACAAATGAAGGACCTGTATCAGGTTTCTTAGGAGTACTAATTTCGTCCTTGTTGTATCCAATACCAGATTTTTCATTTGGTGATCTCTGACTATCCAAGAGCTTATCTAGGGTCATGGACCTGTTCAATAACTTTCTTTGGGTGTTTGACTTATCAACCTTCAAAACTTATGCTTCCATCTTATGACATGATTCTTCTTCTACTTCTTCCATGGGATAAATTCTAACTGAACATTCTTTTGTTGTATCTGAATCTTCTTTTTTACTTGCAGGGGAGGAATCAACATCAACATTACTGGTTGTCCTTATGCTTTTATCCACCACTTGTCCCGAGTTTACAAACTTTATCTTACAGTCTTTGGAATTGACAAACTCTTTACCTCCTCTGTCACACATTTGACTTACATTGAGAGAATTATGTTTCAACCCATCTTCAAGCAGAACATCCCGTGCATATCCTTTGCCATTACTCAAACTCACCATCCCTTTATCCTTGGTTTTACCTAGTTCATCATTTTCAATGATCTCATTTCCTGTTTTTCTTCTACTTATAGGCAGAAGCTTGTCCTTCTCTCCAGTAATGTGCTTGGAACATCCACTGTCTATATTCCTGGAGGCTTTTTTTTTTGAGTTGAAAGTTCTACACTACATTTTCCACTATATTTCCTTTTCCATGTGCTGGCATTTCTAGCTAAGAGCTTTATCCTTGGATTTGTTTTGTAATTCTTCAGATGGAATTTTTCAGCTTTGTGGCTGAAGTTATGATAGTTATAGCATTCAATATCATTGTTCAATAGGTCAAAGTGATTGTTGTAACGTTGTCTACTCATTGGCTGTTCATTATTTCTTGACCTCCTCAGTTGCATGTCTCTAAACTTAATTTGACCATTTGAAATTTGTGGTTGTTTGTTACTTGACTGTCTCATTCTTTGTTGTGGAAGACATTTATTCCTTGGGAATCTTGATTTCTCATGTCTAAATCTTAAGGAACAATTTACAGTTTTGTGTCCAAAGTTAGAACAGTAGAAACAATATCCATAGAAAAAATACTTGTACCTAGAAAATGGATGTCTTCTTTGAGCAGGTTGATTTCTTCCATGCTGATGATTTCCTTGAGCAGAGGGTGCATTATTTATTTGTTCTACAGATTCAGTCCTGACACCTTTTTCTTTACTCCTCCTGGGCGACTGATTGTATTCCTTTGTTTCTACAGGTTTGTTGTTGTCATTGGTTGTAAATTTGACAAACTTGATGGAGTCTTTGTTTCTTGGTTGAGCACTACTTGATCCCTCTTCATAACCCAAACCAGTTTTCAGCTTTGGATTCCTTTGCTGATTCAGAATGGTGGCTAATCCTTCTGAGGCTTTGATACTTGACAGATTCCGATGATACAAGGCTTGAAACTTCTCCAACTCTTTCCTAGTTTTCACTACTTCTTCTTCCATAGCTTTAGATCTTGCCTTCTTTTCTGATAACTATTGTTTCAGAATGTCCTTGATTTTCTTTGCCTCTTCTAATTTCACTTTTAGCAGGGAAAAGTCTTCATTAGGTTGTTTACTGTCTTTCTCGAACTATATCAACAATTGTTTTTTCTTTCTATTCTTAAGTCTGAGTTTGTCAATCTCTTCCAAAGCGTTGGTCATCTCTTCTTCCAATTCAACCAAAGCTTCTTTATCATTAGCATCACATCCTATGATTTTATTATCATAATCCTCTTTGGCCATAAGCATGAACTCATTTACCTTATCTTCACAGGAAGAGTCACTATTGGTGTCTTCTGAAGAGTCATCATTGTTTACACATAAACTTTTCTTTTATCAAATCTTTTGGATTTGTACTTCTATTCACCTTTAGAGTTCTGGTCATTCTTCTTGTGTGGACACTTATTTGGAAAATGACCTATATTACCACAGTTGAAACATTTGAAGGGAAAATTACTTTGGTACTTGCCTGATCCTTTCTTTAGTCTTCTCACAAATTTTTCTTCAATTTCATTATGCTCAGAATCCTCATTCTTGTCTACTTTAAATGATGCTTCTCTAGAAGTGGGTTTATCTTTAACTATCCTCATTTCATATGTCGTCAACGTTCCTAGAATTTGATCAAAATCCAAAGCCTTTAGATCATTAAGTTCTTCTATAGATGAGACCTTTGGGTTGAACCTATTTGGCAGAGATCTCAAAATTTTCTGAACCAAAGAGGGTTCCTCAATTTTTTCACCAAGTTATTTCATTGCATTTACTAGTTCTTCAACTCTTAGAAAGTATTCCCCAATAGTTTCATCTTCTTTCATTTGTAGGTGTTCAAATTGTACTCTATAGGATTGAAGCTTGGCATCTTTTACCTTCTCATTACCTTCATAACTGCTAATGAGTTTGTCCCACATGTCTTTGGCAGTTTCTAAATGCATAACTTTTACAAATTCTGCTTCTGCAAGCCTACTCATAATAACATTCATAGCCTTAGCATTGAACATTAATTCTAGCTTGTCATCCTTGTTATCTAGTACAACTGGCTTTACATAACCAGTCTCTACCACATCCCATACATCTTCACCTAATTCCATTATGTAGGTTCTCATCCTAAATTTCCAGAAGGCAAAGTTTGTTCCATTGAAAACAGGGGCCTTATTGGTTGAAGTTCCTTCATGGCTTGACATGTTTAAGCTCTAGGATCTACCTTTATATAAAAGGAACCTGCTCTGATACAAATTGTTGGACAAATGAGAGGGGGGGTGAATCAGTTGTTACCAAGCTTCAACAATTATGCTTATTTTAAAATCTTTACAGAGCACTTCATGACAATCACAATAATGCAGGGAAGTAATCAATAGAACATTCAACATCATTCACACACATGAAATACACAGAGACATATATTTCCTAAGGAAACCCATAAATGGTAAAAAAATCTTCCTCTTTATATGATAAGTAATCTTTACATTTTGTACATTATCATACTTATGAGCTCCAACTCATTGTGAGGCTACAACCTCTGTTTTGCAAGCTACAACTTGCTAAGAGCACCAACTCTTTGTTTTCTCTAGCACCTACTAGAAGAAAGCACCAACTCCCTGGTTTCTCTAGCACTCACTAGAAGGAAGCACCTACTCCCTGGTTTCTCTAGCACCTACTAGAAGGAAGAAACAACTCCCGAAGTGTTCCAACACCAAATTTATGGAAGAAAAAACTCCCTAAGTGTTCCAACACCAACTGAATGGAAGCACCAACTTTCAGTCACACAGGCACCAACCTGTATAACAGAGAACCAATGTTTTCCCTTGCACCACCCTGCCACCCTGGTTTTTCTGGCTGCAACCAGATGGAAGCTACAACTCCCTATGTTAAAGCACCCACTTGAACCTCTGAGGAAAACAGTCCTCCCTAGAACCTCCCAACCACCTTGAAATATAACTCTTTGCTACATAAACTTATTACATTGATATATTGTTCATTAATGGCTTACTAGTCTCATCACTGTTATGCTAAACTGCCCTATTCTTCCTGCATCAGTGTCTTCCTGCTTGCATCCTTTTGAGATTTCTGATCTTCTTCTCCGTCTCTGCATGCACACCTCGAATTTCTCTTCTTTTCTTAGATATGCATCTTTGTTATTTTATTCTTCTGTGCTTCAGCTCCTGCACATCATACTTCTACATGCATGCATCACTCACAACAACAACCCTCATGTCTTCTATGTTCTGCGTATGTATGCTATATGTGCACCTTCTTCTTTCTCCATGTGCAATGCCTTTGCATGCTCTTCACAGTGTCACAGCTCTGCTCATCAGGTTGTTTTCTTCCACTCCACCTTTATGCCCAATTTTCTCCCTCAAGCATCTCTCACCTTTTCTTCCTTCTGCATCACCTTCTCATGTCGAGTCCTCTAGTGATCATCATGGAAACTCTTCATATTTTCTGGTGGTTACCCCCATGCATTCATCATCATTGGGTGTTATGATGAGATTCCTTAGCTTCACTGGGAATCTAGACTCTTCGTCCTCTCTTGCATTTGTCAATCGCCTCTATGATTAGTATTCATTGGACTAGAATATGCCTCGAGACTCTTTGTCTCCTCTGGCAGTCACCCTACATCTCCTCGAATTCTTTGGCAGTCCAGACTCTTCGTCCTAGCCGTTACTATGAGAACCTCCGCACGTTCATGCATTTTTCGCTTTCTCTCTTCCTGAGGAAAACTTCACAGTGGGCATTTAGTCTTTCAAGCTAAGCCCTTTCCTTTCACATGTGGCATTAGACGGTAACCACATCCTAATCAAAAAAGGCATTTCACGATTTCGCATATCATGAATTCCTATTGCGAGGCATCTCGACTCTCCATGTCGTGATCTCCGAAACCCTGAAAAGGAGCTTAGATGGACTGGCTCCTTCCCTTCTCATGACCACTGGATGTGACCGAGCGCTTATCCATAAAGCGCTTTTGTAACTCGCAATTTCGAGAATCCTGTGATGAGGCATCTCGACTCTCCAAGTCATGATCTTTGAAACCCCAAAAAGGAGCTTATCTTCTCTATCGCTACTCTCCAGTGTGACCACGACATATGACCATTGGCTAGTCATTTGAGAGCTTCTCTCTTCAGATCAATGGTGGATGACCCATGGTGATTGGACGACTATCCTTCACCCCTGAACTTCATCTTTCGAGACTTTGGGAGAGTGTTGATGCTAAAACTATAGAAACTAAACTCCTAGAATGACGTCACTCAATGACATGACATGATCCGTGTGGCTTCCACGTGTCACTCATAATTGTGATTTCCAGGTTCTTGAAATGCCAAATCATCTTGACACTTGTTGTTGTCTGATTGTTCCATGTAGTCTTCCACCTATCCTTTCTGACGTGGTCTACCACATTTACCTCCTAGATCTGATGGCCTTGATTCATCCTTGATCCAACGACTAGGATTATTTCACAATTTCACATATCACGAGTTCAAGAGGTTAGGGAACCCCGTTCCTTTAACCTTTCAGTCAGTGAAATGCTTATATTTAGCCATGTGTCCTTCCTAGATCGACGGTCTAGATTTGTCCTTGATCCGACGGTTCAAATCATTTCACCATTTCTCGTTTCGTGAGTTGGAAGGATAGAGCACCTCGTGCCTTTCACCTTTCAGTCAATGAAATGCCAAAATTTAGCCACGTGTCCTCTAGATCCAATGATCCATGAATTTATTCAATGGATGAACATGATTCCTTCATAACTTTGGAGTGTTGGATGACTCCTAGGCTTATCCTCCTTGCATCTCTACTAGATCTAATGGCTGCTAGTCATTCGTATTAACTCCAGATCTGACGACCCAGATCTTATCGCGTTTTTCATATCACGAGTTGGAAGGATAGAGTACTTCCTTCTTTTGACTTTCCAATCAGTGAAATTCCAATCGCTCACCATGTGTCCTTCTTGAAGATGGACGGTTCTCCTGCTTTCGAGATTTTGTAGGCTCGCTTCATCTTGCATGTAAATATTGTGCTCCTTCTTATGGATCCAATGACGGACGGTCTTCGGGCTCAAATCTGATACATGGAAAATGTTCTCTTCTATTGCGTGCTCCTCCTATCCGAATTCAGATCTAACGGTCATCGAGAATTCTGAATGGGATCCAAAGATCACTGTTTCTCTTCATTGTTACACTTCTGATATTGCCATGCCATCATCATTGCTAATCGTCCTTTCTTCCTATTTTCCATCACTGTCTATGCCATCATCATTGTTGATCATCCTTGCTTGCCTGTTTTCCATCGTTGTCTCCCAACTGTAACCCTGCCAATGTCACTATTGTTCTTGCCTGTAACCATACCATCGTTGCTCTTGTTCTTGCCATCAATGACAAGCACACTCAGCCTGTAAACATGCCAACAAGAAATCCACATGCATATGATCTATAAACTAATGGGTTAGATATTCTATCAAAATATAATCAAATTTAAATATTGACAATCTCATATGGCGGGACAGGAAAAGTACTTCTTTTATTAATCTCTCAAGAGTAACCTTACAATAGTGAGATCGACCACTGCTCCTCGAATCTAGTCCTGGGCTCCTCTTCAACTATGCTCCAACTGCTTCTATATATGCTTCTCTTCACACAATAGTTGCAAAATGTTGGGGAAATGGGAATACTAAATCGGGTATAGTTTCTTTGCTATCATTTTCCTCCTTCCCAATGGGACCCCTACCCCTTCTTTTATAGGCTAGAAAGGGTTAGGTATTTGGTCGAGTGACCGGTTATGGGCGGTCCAATGGTTTAGTTCACTTACCCAAAACTGTGTGTTTCGTCTGCAACTTTCCATTTTTTGTGCTTTTTAGGTATACGCAGGCCGTAGTGGGTCAGCTAGCGTACACACGTGTGATGTAGTGGAGCAGGGTGCGTATGCCTTCAAAAAGGGTGTTTTTTAAGAAGTTGTTCAGTAGTGTCTTTGGAAAAGAAGGCAAATGAGATGGGTTGATGCTAGGTAAGCATGTTTGGTGAAATTTAGGGTTATAACAATACAACCATTCATGGAAAAGCAACTTCATAATAAGGTACATGCACATAAAGTGTCATGAACCATCTCTTTCATTGATGTTCTTTTATTAGATTAGTTGATTTTGTTGGATCATGTTGCCATTGATGCCAAAGGTTTGATTGATTAATTTCAAGTGATTGATTGATATCAAGGGATTGCTTGATGTGAATGGATAGATGTCAAGTGGAATCATAGTCATATGATGATGAATATGGATCAATGAGTTGTCATTGATATAATTCTTAGTTGAAGATGGATCAATGAGTTGTCATTGATATGATGCATAGATGAATATGGATCAATGAGTTGTCATTGATATGATGCATAAATGAATATGGATCAATGAGTTGTCATTGATACATGATGGAAAGATGAATATGGATCGATATGGTTTATTTGATATATGATGCATATTTGGATTGATGTAAAGATGACTCATTATTTTCTTATCATGGTTGATAAGGAGTACAAATGTATGAACTACAAATTTTTCTCCTTATGGTCAAATCCCTCATGGGAAGACACTTTGTGTTGAGTTACCCTAAAAGTATGGTTGGATAACCCATGCTTATTGTGGAACAATGAGATCTAGATCGGTGAATTTGTCAGTGAAACTATCCTAGATGGATAGTTCTTGTCATGCCATTTCCAGTGGTATGTGGAACATCACATAACTCCTCACGGTTTGAGAATTATGGCCTTATGAAGTTGGAGGACCCTCATATGTTGGCTTGAAGCCCCAAAAGGTCAAAGAAGTCAAATTGCTCGAAAATAAGAAATTATTATTTAAAGATAAAGTGAAATGACAAAGTCAAGGAGAATTATTTAAATAATAAAGTAATGGAGAACTTTCTAATTATGGAAAGTGGTTAGAAGTGGGTTAACCCTGAAATGAGGAAAATGGGTTAAGTGACCTAGAAGATGATTTTAAGGAAGCTACTTGGAGAGTATAAATAAAAGGCAAGGGTCTCTTGTGAAATTATCTCTTGAGCATGTATTGAAGATCTATTCTGAGAGAGAGATGATATAGAGGATCTCATGGATGCATAGAAGTTTCAGTAAGTTTGATATCATGATGACAAAATTTTAGAAGTTCAGAAACCCTAGTTTCTGAGGTATACATTGGTTGCAGTGAACGAGAGTGCATACATACACGAGTTGAATGAGGACAGAGCATATACAGTGCACAAAGTCATGAAGACTTGTGTGTGAGATGGTTCCAAGATCTTGAAGACTGAATCAGGTTCTAGATCTGCATTTTATGGGCTCAGATGTGCCATAGAAACTCTGGTATGGTTACATTGTTGTCTTAATGGATACTCTTGCTTGTGGTGTGGTGAATACTTAAAGAATTCTTGGTATGGATGGTGTGATTTGGTTTGTGTTGGTTGATGGAGTGAGAATCACTCTTATGATTTAGTACTGATATGATTGCTATAGTATATTGGTTTCTTATACATGATTGAGTAGCATTCATACTGTATGGTTGAGAAGCATGAGTAAGTTGTTGGATAGATTGGATGTGTTGTGACTGGTTATGGTTCATATTGGACAATGAAAGACATAAGTGGATGTGATTGAAGGCTGTAGAGGATCCAAGTTTATCTTGAAGAGAAAAACCTACGTAACTCAAAAGTGATACCCAGACTGTAGTATAGACTGGTTGCGTACATACGTGAGTTGTACTACTGGTAGGGCGCATACATAAGCACGTTGCACTACCGACAGGTCACATATCTATTGACATATTGGTATATGTTGAGGATTGTTTCCTCATCTCAGTTGATGCTGAGTGTGTAAGCTGATTCTTTCATTATAGAGTTGGTGCTCTTGTAGAGTTGTACTCTATTCTTTTTTTGTTTATAACCCAAGGATTGCAGTCTGTAATAAAAATAAAATTGTACATACATCTTGTTTCCTTTGTGTTCCTTGTAGTGATGATTTATTGATGACATATGTTGTTGATTTATGTTGCTGATACATGCTCACATTTAACTGGCTATAAAAGACAACAGTAAGTAATGAATAAAATGGTGATTTCTAACTAAGGAGTTTTGTGTAAGGGGAAGTTTGGGAAAATATCCCTACACTGTTCACCCTGCCCTCTCAGTGTAGTCGATGTTTCCAACAATTGGTATCAGAGCGGGCCTTCACTAAAATCCTTAACAAGCTTGGAGGAGATCTATGGACACACAAATGGATTATGAATTTCCAATCCTTGATGAGGAAAACTATTCTACTTGGAGAATAGAAATCAGAGTGCATTTGAAGGAAATGGGAGCGGGTATTTGGAACATAGCCATTGGTGGATCAGTTTCTTTGAAAAACAAGTCAAATTTTGCAACTCAAAGGGAAGGAAAGAAGAATGATGCATTGGATCTCAAGACCATTCTTATTGGACTCTCAATCTCTATCAAAGAGAGCATGGGACAATGCACTTCTGCCAAGGATCTATGGCTAAAGCTAGAGGAGGCATACCAAAGAAAGAAGGAATATATTTAATACAACTCCATCAAGATCAATCAAGGTAAAGAATCTCCAAAAAATCTTGATTGCATTGTTTCTAAATGTGACGATGTTGGCAAAAAGGAAGATCTTGAAGACATTTCAAATAAAGGTAAAGAATCATGTGATGATGTTGGAAAAAAGGAAGATATTGAAGACATTTCAAATGAAGGTAAAGAATCTTCACAGACCCTTGATTGCAATAATTCAAAATGTGATGATGTTAAATATTTCTCTACAAGTGAAGAAGAAAATCTAGAAACAGTTTGTGTAGAGTTTGATGGTAGTTATCCCATGGAAAGAATAGAAGAAGAACTATCAGAACTTCAAAAGAAAGTTGAGTGGGGTCTATATGAATACAAACCTGATCATTACTATATAAACTATAGCTATCTTTCCGATAACACTAAAACATTTCTTAAGAAGAATCAAAGGCACATCTTGAAGTTAAAGGAAATGCTCAAAGAACAAGAAGAGAGTAAAAATAATCAATTAGAAGAAAAGGAAGAAGAGATCAAAAGACTAGTGAATGAAAAAGAAGATAAGAAGGTAGATGATGAGATTATAAAAAGTGTTGAAATTATTTTCCATCTCAAGACTCAAATTGAGGAAGCCAAAAGGGTAGAGGAACTATTGAAGAATCAAGTAAATGAAAAGGAAGATTCATGTCATAAGTTAGAAGCTGAAGTTGTTGATCTTAGAAAAAAAGTAGAGAGGTCAAACAAATTCTTGAATAGCTCAACAATTTTGAATGAGATATTGGAAATTTAAAGATCACCAAATGATAAAGCAGATCTTAAATACAACGAAGAATCTACACATGTTGAAGAAAGAACCTCAAAGAAGCATGAGGTAAGTCCCTCACTCTCAAAGGATGAAGACAATTTTGCAGGTAAACCATCTACACAAGGCAAGGAAAGTGTCAAAAGAACAAATCAAGAAAGACATCAAGAAACCATATTTACACCTGAAAGAAGATGGACACCAAAGAAAATGTATGAACGTGTTTTTTATGGTCAATTTTATTCATGTAATGAAGATTTTATGAAAGCAATGAAAATGAAAGATTTCATAACACCATAAGGTGTTGGAGATGTGATCAAATAGGACACATTTATGTTCATTGTCACAGCATGAGATGCTACAGTTGTAGTGGATTTGGCCACAAATCCCAGGATTGTTGGAACACAAGAAGAAAGTCCATGATGAGAACTTCATACAACATGACTAGAATAAGGCATGAAGTTAGGAAGGAAGACATTTTTGAAAATATGGAAGCTCAGAGCTCAAATTCTGAGAAGCAGGGACACCTTTAGAAGTGGGTGAAGAAGACTGAACAACCAGAGCATAATGGAAGCCTTAAGGGAAGCTTAAGTGTGTCATCTTCAGAAACATACGCAGGTGATAGTGGTAATAGTTGCGTACATACGCAAGCTAACCTATGAATAGGTCGAATACATACGCACGTTTTCTGTGTAGAAGGTCGCGAATATGTGGTAAAAGCCTTGGGAAAAAGACTATGCACATGGGTTGCAGCTTGATGTGATGGTATAACTTGTGTTACAGGGTCTAACATGGTTTGTTGCAGGGTCTACCATTGTTTACTGTAGGTTTTCATCACTACTTGTTGGAATACATTATGTATGATGATGACATATGGTTGAGTGTTGAAAGACTATCTTGGATGCATGGTACTAACTCTTGATTATAGATTGAGGCATTTTATGTTGAATAACAATGTTGGTTGTGACAGAAGGTATGGAACCTTGGTTATTAGATATATCATGATGATGCTAGCTAGAAATGTCATTGATCTATTGAGGCACACTTCTAGTACATATTGGATGCTTAGTATTTGTTGTGGTGTATGGAGGTTGAGGTTGATATGTTTAGTGTACATGGATGGTACATATTTGAGTTTCATTGATATATCGTATGATGTATTATTGAAGCATATTTATTGGATATCTTGGTGCATGCATTTGGTATATGGTTGGACTACATATTGGGACATGTAGTTGGTGAGTTGATGAGTTGATCATGTTGTACATCATTGATGAGTCTGATCTATAGTTAATGCATGATTGGTACACTTCTAGTACATTGGTAGAGGCACCTACTAGAAGTTTGATTGGCACATGGTTTGTGGTGGATTTGGCATACATGTATGAAGATTCATTTTGTTGTGGTATTGGTGCATGGTTGATGTACTTTCTTGGTACAAGTGGTGATACATGTTGATGTGCATGTTTGGTACACTCATATATGGTATATGTTTGGATGATAGTACTTTTCTAAAAGTACACCATTAGTATTACTTGATTAACATATACTTTGGTACATGATGTATTGGATGATATAGTTGAGACACTTGATTGATTGAGATATATGGTCATGGAACTTGGTTCATGGTGGAGGCATATCGTGAGTGATATAAAGCACATGGTTGAGATGTTGGTAGAGGAATATGGTTGATACATTCCATTAATGATATATTTTGGCACATTGTATGGTGTTGATATACATGGTTGATGTACATGGGTGTTGTGCATGGTGAGCACACATTTTGGTACAGGATGTACCTGGTTGATATTTTTGTTCATGATTCTCTATTTCATTGTTGACATATATTTTGCTTCATGATGTATGGTATGGCACAAGTTTGATGCATGGATAGGTCTAAGGATCGTCATAGAAAGAGGGGTTGATCTATGTTCTGTTTTAGCAGTAGCATTTGCAACAGGAGCATATTTCAATGGTAACATATTGTTCATATTGTAGAGAAGATAGGGGGAGACATACACGTAGGGGGAGTCATTCTTCTTCCCATTATTCTAGGAGGAGATGATTATCAGTTGCATACTTGGTAAAATAGCCCTATATTTGGAGAAAGAGCACAGATGCATAGTTCTAGGGGGAGCGATGATCACAGGGGGAGCATGAGTGATATATCTTCAGCATTACATCAAAGTGATATCCCTTGTTAAAAAGGGAAGAAATTATTTAGAGGAAGATCAAAGGAATTCAGGTAGGGGGAGCAACCCCAAGGAGACAACTACCCTTTTCCATTGATGTCAAAGGGGGAGAGATAGTCACATTGATGTGATTGATGACTATTGATGTAGAATAATGCCTTGTCTACATGTTGACATAAATGATTTGTGTTGACATCAATATTGGTATTGCCATCAATGCCAAAGGGGGATATTGTTGGATCATGTTGTCATTGATGCCAAAGGTTTGATTGATTGATGTCAAAGGATTGATGTCAAGTGATTGATTGATGTCAAGGGATTTATTGATGTGAATGGATAGATGTCAAGTGGAATCATATGTATTGTCCTTGATGTGAATGGATAGATGTCATGTGGAATCATAGTCATATGATGATGAAAATGGATCAATGAGTTGTCATTGATATGATGCTTAGTTGAATATGGATAAATGCGTTGTCATTGATATGATGAATAGATAAAGATGGATCAATGATTTTTCATTGATATGATGCATAAATGAAGATGAATCAATGAGTTGTCATTGATACATGATGCAAAGGGGAAGATGGATCGATATGGTTTCTTTGATATATGATGCATAGTTGGATTCATGTAAAGATGTCTCAGTATTGTCTTATCATGGTTGATAAGGAGTACAAATGGATGAACTCCAAAGTGGTCCCATTATGGTGAAATCCCTCATGGGAATATGCTTTGTGGTTGAGTTATCCTAGAAGTATGGTTGGAGAACCCATGCTTAATTATGGAACAATGAGATGAAGATCAGTGAATTTTTTAGTGAAACTATCCTGGATGGATAGTCCTTGTCATGCCATTTCTGGTGGTATGTGGAACATCACATAACTCCTCATGGATTGATAATTATGGCCTTATGAAGTTGGAGGACCCTCATATGTTGGCTTGAAGCCCCAAAAGGTCAAAGAAGTCAAATTCCTTGAAAAGAAGAAATTATTATTTAAATGATAAAGTGAAGTGACAAAGTCAAGGAGGATTATTTAAATAATAAAGTAATGGAGGAATTTCTAATTATGGAAAGTGGTTAGAAGTGGGTTGACCCGAAAATGAGGAAAATGGGTTAAGTGACCTAGAAGATGATTCTAAGGAAGCTACTTGGAGAGTATAAATAAGAGGAAAGGGTCTCTTGTGAAATTATCTATTGAGCATGTATTGAAGATCTATTCTGATAGAGAGATGATCTAGGAAGGATCTCATGGATGCATCAAAGTTTCGGTAATTCTGAGATCATGACGGAAAAAGTATCGGAAGTTCAGAAACCTTAGTTTCTGAGGTATACATGGGTTGCAGTGAGCTAGGGCACGTACATACATGAGTTGAATGAAGATAGAGCGTGTACAGTGGATAAATTCATGAAGACTTGTGTGTGAGCTGGTGCCATGTTCTTGAATACTGAAGCAGGTTCCAAATTTTCATTCTATAGGCTCAGATATGTGATAGAAACTCTGGTATGGTTACATTGTTGTCTTAATGGATACTCTTGCTTGTGGTGTGGTGAATTATTAAAGCATTCTTGGTATGGATGTTGTGATTTGGTTTGTGCTGGTTGATGGAGTGAGCACCACTCTTATGAGTCAGTACTGATATGATTGCTATAGTATATTGGTTTCTTATACATGATTGAGTAGCATTCATATTATATGGTTGAGAAGAATGAGTAAGTTGTTGGAGAGATTGGATGCGGTGTGACTGGTTATTGTTTAGATTGGACAGTTAAAGACAGAAGTGGATGTGATTAAAGGATGTAGAGGATCTAAGTTTATCTTGAAGAGAAAATCCTAAGTAACTCATAAGTGATACGCAGGTTGTAGTACAGACTGTCCGCATACATACGTGAGCTATACTATTGGTAGGGTGCGTACATACGCATGTTGCACTACTGATAGGTCGCGTACCTGTTGACATATTGATATCTGTTGAGGATTGTTTCCTCATCTCAGTTGTTGTTGAGTGTGTAATTTGAGTCTTTCATTATAGAGCTAGTTATCTTGTAGAGTTGTACTCTATTCAGTTTTTGATGATAACCCAAGGATTGTAGTTTGTAATAAAAATAAAATTGTACATACATCTTGTGTCCTTTTTGTTCCTTGTGGTAATGATTTATTGATGATATATGTTGTTGATACATGTTAACATTTAAATTTTTATAAAACAAAACAGTAAGTAATGAATAAAATGGTGATTTCTAACTAAGGATTTTTGTTTAAGGGGAAGTTTGGGAAAAGATCTCTACACTATTCAGCCCCCCCCTCTTAGTGTAGTTGGTGTGTCCAATAGATTTTTTTTCAAGATAAACAAATAATCATTATTTAACAATCTCTCTTTTCTCATAATAGTCATGAAATTAAATAGCTATGATTAAATGGATTTAATAGATATAAAATCGGACATGCCCAATTTTCCCCATTAGAATCAATGACCTTATAGTAGTGAAACATTCTTGATCCAACCATGCATAACAATGAATAATGTTATGAATTCCTCAATAACTACCTAAATTTGGTCCAACATTGAATATAATCTCTAATAACATGTTGTAACATCCTTTCCTGACATTCCCAACCATGGGATGAGTAGCCACATTATAAGGATTTCCAATTCCAACCCTTAGAGGAAATGTCCCCATAATACAACCAAAAAATCATCATAGAGGGGACTATAAATAAATGAAATGCATGCACAGTATGGATTAAGAATGTAGTCGAGGAAACTAGCATGGATTCATAGAAATTCATGAAAACCAAATGCCCATGTACATAATCAAACACAATCACACATAACATGCATAATACATAAATTTGTATAGCATAAAATAACATGAGTTTTTCATATTCATAAATTGATTGCATAAGAGAAATTTTCCACCCAACCATAGGTATATAGTATATATTCCAACCCAATTAGGGATATGAATTAAACATTGTAAAAGCAATCAATCTACAGGATTATGTATCTCTCACCCCAACCCATCTATTCACATGCTTAGCTAACCCACTTGTTACAAAGCATTAATATAAGCATCTCATATGAACATCAAACAAAAAAGGAAATCACTTCCAATTCCCCACACAAGACAAGGAATATATTCCCTTTATTTTCTCAATAGTCTATCAAATACTGATCCATATGGATGTTGGTGGCCTCCCACCTATTCCAATTGGCTTATTTTGGCAGTTTTCCAGTTTGACATTTTTTTCCCTAGTTTTTGGGTCCCTGCCTTACGGGGCCATTTTGAGACCCTAAACAATGTTTTTTAGGGCTCGCCATAGTAAAAATGACCTCTTATGAATAGAATTAAAATGTATATTCCTCAGATAGACCTTTCCAACAGGCTATTGTGTGCCTAAAACATAGTTTGTATGCAAAAGTTACTACCTTGGGAAGTTGATGTACTAACTTACCCAAATGGTGCCCACATGACTTTTGGCGCTTCATCTCCTAGGGTTTGATTTTTTGGATGTCTAGGGTTTTTGACAATTCTGTTTATTCTAAAAATTCCTTCAAAGCCTCATTGTAATGATCTTCTTGCGAATGAGAGCATTCGTCACATCTCTTCTCTGAGATAAGCCGCCACCATTCTATCAAGCTTGTTTCCACTACATTTTACAGTTTCAGTTTATTTCCTTATTGAATAGAAACCAATTTTATTGTATATCTGTTATGTTGTGTTAAGAATATTTTGATAATAATCTGTATTCATTTCATTCTGTAAATATATTCTGGATCAGTGGTATCAAAGTAGTATGCTCCTTGTCGTTCTTAATGCATGTCCCCAATGAGGTTAGGGTACAAAGAATTGGATCTTGAGCTTGTTTCTCTTGAGGATAAAATCTCTCGCACTCCCAAATGACCTCTCATGGAAGAAAAAAGAAAGATGACAAGACAAGATGTCCCTTAAAAATGTTTCTCGAGGAATCCCTCACACAACAAAGGAATGAGATGATGGATAGTTTTGCACAAATCCTTCGGCAACTACCAATAGGCGACACATCTTCCTGAAACGAAGGTGTCGCCCCCTTCAAGGTAAAAGTCAACTTCGATATTCCTATATTTGAATGTTGGATAGACATAGATGCAGTAGAAAAATGGTTAAATCTTCTAGAAGGGTATTTCTCTATCCATAACTTCTCGAATAGAGAAAATATTACTTTTGCGCTCCTCAAAGTCGTCCCCCATGTCAAATATTGGTGGGAAACTTTCTGTGAGCAAAAGGAAATAGAGGAACCTTCATTATTTATAGTCATAGTCACCTGGGATTCCTTCAGGGATGTTATTAAGGAAAAATACTACCTTGTTGGAAGTTATGATGAGTACACAAAATGGACCATGTTGTGGCAGGAAAGAGACCAAGCGATGCCCGATTTCAAAAATATCTTCCATACCTTGTGCACCAAGATGGGTATCAAATATTCTAAGCGACATATGGTGCTAAAGTATCACGGTGGTATGCATAGATACATCCAAGCCGAAATGGAGTTTCTAGACATCTCATCCTTGGGTGCGGCCTACTGATATGCTGTCAAAATCGAGTAGAAGCTCAAACAAAAGACATGGAAATTTGGGCCTGGGAACCCCTCACTGCAAAAGCCAGGAAAGGGAAACCCCAACCATAGAAAAAATGATAGAGAAAACACAGACACCCTAAGGAAAACTAGTCTAGGCCACAATCAAACAAGTACAATGGAAAGACAAAGAAAGATACCGGGAAGTGGTGCAACTTCCATAAGAGCCCCTGGCATAACATTTTTTATTTCTGCTTGAAGCAGTCACTGGTGGATGAGGTGAAAGCCTCTAAATCAGATGCAGGTTCCTACTCCGAGTCTAAACTAGAAAGGGGGATATGGATCATAGACGAAGAACCCGGTGATACCATTGCTTCCACCAAGCTCCAGCCCAATGAACCAGACGAGCCAAAGGAAGGCGAGTGCATTTTTCATTCAGAGATGTGGGTGAAGGGTACCCCTATTCACTTCATCATTGATAGAGGTAGCCATAAGAACCTCATATCAACAGAGGTTGTCAAGCAAATTTCCCTACCAAAAATTTCACACCTGCATCCCTACACCATCAAATGGCTCTGCTAAGGAAGCGACATTCGCGTCAGCCAAAAATGTCTCCTATCATACAACATCAAGCCCTTCAAAGACAAGGTATTGTGTGATGTTTCCCCTCTCGAAGTTTGTAATGTTCTTTCAGTCCAACCATATTTATGGAAACATCATGTTGTATATGAGTCTAGGCCTCGCAGTGTTATTGTTACTTTGAACAAGAAATTGTACAGGATACATGAGGCAGTCCCGCCCAGTGTTATTTCCTTGATCTATTCCAAGAAATGAAAAATGTTCATCTCTCAGACATGGAAGTTTTTCTTCTTCGTGATTCTCTCTTAGAATGAGTGAAAAGTCACAGCCGCATCTAGGGTCTTCATGGACGACCTCTCCACACAGCATAAGAAAGTGGATAAGGTCGTGGAAGAATACTCAGATATATTCTCCTCACCTACTGGGGTACCTCTGCACTATTAGGTTAAGCACCCCATCGATCTCACCCCCAGTGCACCGCTACCCAATGGGCCAATATACCATTGCTCTCTGTTAGAGAATGAGGAGATCAAGTGGCAGATCCAAGAAATGCTCCACAAGGGGCACACCTGTCTGAGATCATCACCTTGTGGAAGTCCAATAGTGTTGATATAGAAGAAAGATGGAACCTGGCGACTCTACATTTATTACCGGGACCTAAATAAAATCACAATAAAAAATTGGTACCCAATTCCCCAAATCGCTGACCTCCTTGATCAACTCACATGGGCCAAATAATTCAGTAAGATTGATCTGAAGTTTGGCTACCACCAGGTCCCGATAGAATAGACAGATGTATGGAAGACTACATTCAAGTCAAAGGAAGGTCTTTTTGAATGGTTGGTCATGCCCTTTGGTTTGACAAATGATCCAACCACTTTCATGAAGATGATGGACAATATCTTGTGACCATTCACCAATACTTTTGTAGTGGTGTATCTGGATGACATCCTCATTTACAACAAGACTTGGGAATAACACTTGCAACATATTCATTAGGTTTTGCACACCCTATGAAAACAAAACCTCTACACCAAATTGGGAAAATGATCCTTCGGCATGGACATGGTTCATTACCTGGGCTACATCATTGATGAACATGGCGTACATGTGGATCTAGCTAAAATCCAAGTCATCTATAATTGGAGAGACCCAATCATGTTCACTGAACTTCATAGATTCTTGGGCCTTGCTAATTTCTACCGTAGGTTCATGTTGGGATTCTCCTATATTGCATGGGTCTCCTCATCCAAGTAACCATGGGTGGTGGTAAGGTGAAATCTATGTGGGTCCGGTCCCAACAATAAGCATTCGATGTTTTGAAGCAACGCTTGTGCTCATCCCTAGTACTTTCACTACCAGACCTCTAACATCCCTATGAGATTGAGACATATGCTTCAGACTATGTTGTGGGCGATATTCTCACTCAGCACGACCACCCCGTGGCCTATCATAATGAGACACTATCATATGTTGTCCATAAGTACCCTACTTGCGAAAAATAAATGTAATCCATTGTGCAAGTCTGTCACTAGTGGAGACATTACATTTTTGGGAAGGAGATAGTCATCCACATTGATCATAAGCCACTGCAGTTCATCTAGACACAAGACAAATTTCAGAATGACCACCATGAGAAGTGGTCCACGTACTTGCAGAAATTCCACCTCAACATCAAGTATAAAATGAGAAGTAGACTCAACAGACCGCCAGTCATGGCACTCAAAACAATGCTATAATCTTGCAACCATGAGACCTCTAGATGGGCAGAACTATATGAGACAGACTCGGACTTCGCCACCACCTACCAAATATTGGGTACAAACAGAGTTGTCGCTAATTTCCATCTTTAGTATAGGTTGTTGTGTCATTTGGGCCATATCTGTGTTCCATCAAGAGAGCGAGTGAAGATGATATGGGAATCCCACTACAGTCGGGTGGCAATACACTTCGACACTGAAATGATAGTGGAAATGCTGCATAAACATTTCTACTAGCCGAAACTTCGATACGAGTCCAAAAAGTATATCAGTTCCTGCACTACCTGCATGATTGCCAAACCGACCACTAAGAAATAGGTCCTGTACACCCCTCTGCCTACTCCAGACAGGCCATGGGAGTCCATATCAATGGACTACATGTCGAGCCTCCCATCCACCAAGCAGAGAAATGACTATGTTTTTGTGGTTGTGGATCACTTTTCTAAGATGGCGATAATGGCCACCTCCAAGAAGAGGATCACAGTAGAGGCCACTGCCAAGCTCTTTTTTGAATGAGTCTAGGTACATTTTGGAATCCAAAAAACCATTGTCTCAGATAGGGACATTCAATTTCTCATCACATTCTTCTCAAGCCTCTAGTCACTATTGGACACCAAGCTCACCAAATCCACGACCTTCCACCCCCAGACCAATGGCCAAACCGAGGTCATAAATTGAATGATCGTGCATATCCTATGCATGTATAATTCCAAGAACCCTTGCACATGGGATGGGAGTCTCCCCTATGTTTAGCATAGATACAACCGATCCCTGCATAGCTCAACCAACCACAACCCCTTTCAGGCGGGGTTGGGATTCCAACCATTGGGTCCTATAGATATTGCACTACCCCTTGCAGTCACCTCGACCGACTCATATCCTACTCCAACTGAAGTTGAAAAATCCACCCAGTTCATTGAGTGGATCCATCACATCCGCTAACAAGTTCAGGATATCCTACAAAAGTCCAATGACAAGTACAAGAAACGCCATGATCAACACCGAGTGCCACATAAGTTTCAGGTGGGCGACAAAGTTTGGTTGCACTTGTAGAAAGAGCGCCTTACAATACCCCATCAGAAGCTTCGCCCACTCCATTATGGGTCATACACCATCACCAAGGCTGTGGGTGATAATTCTTTCGAGCTCAACATTCCTCCTTTCCTTGGCTTGTACCTACTGTTCAACGTGGATATCCTTCGACTGTATTTCCCACCATTATTGGACACCTCAGAGATAGAAGAACAAATGACACCAACAGATCTCAACCCCGACTACATACAATAGGAATCTAGTGATCATATTGTGGAAAAATAGATCAAGGTCACTTGCCAACAAAGGATCTAGCTTTATCGAGTTGTCAAAGTAGGGCAACTCCTGCACCAAGGCAAGTGGCTCACCCGGGGCCAAATTCAACAGAAATTTCCTCATCTAATGGGGTAACTCAATGCAATGGAGATCATTTATTCCTAAGGAGGGATAATTTATCTAGATGGATGTCGGTGGCCTTCCACCTATTTCAACTGGCTCATTTTGGCAGTTTTCTAGTTTGGCATTTTTTCCCTAGTTTTCGGGTCCCTGACTTGCGCGGCCGTTTTGACTCCCTAAACAACATTTTTTAGGGCTTGCCTTAATCATAGTGATCTTTGATGGATAATAGAAATTTTTTTATTCCTCGGATAGACCTTTCCAACCGGTTATCATATGCCTAAAACGAAGATCGTATGCAAAAGTTACAACCCCAAGAAGTTTATGTACTAACTTACCCAAATGGGGCCCACATGACTTTTGGCACTTCATCTCCTAGGGTTAATTTTTTGGATGTATAGGGATTTTGACATTCCTATTTATTGTAAAAAGGTCTTCAGAGCCTCATTGTAATTATCTTCTTGTGAATGAGCGCAACCGTCACATCTCTTCTCATAGAAAAGCCGCCACCATTCTAGCAAACTTGTTTCCGCTGCATTTTACAGTTTCATCTTATTTCCTTATTGAATAGAAACCAATTTTACTGTATATTTTTTATTCTGTGTTAAGCATATTTTGATAATAATTTGTATTCATTTCGTTCTACAAATATATTATGGATCAAACATATTTTTCGTTATAGTTCTACTCAATGTGGGGATAGAAGAGCCAATATGTTGTATACATTCTAGGATTTTCTTGCAAGATTAATACATGGATCTCAAGCATACAAATAGTATAAAATGAACAATTGGTCAAGAGTTATTAACTTTCACAACTTATTTTTTCACCAACAACCATCTACATTTCATCCCAGGTCTACAATTCCCTCTTCATAGTGCTAAATTTTATTAATTTCCAAATTGGTAATAGTTATCAATGGATAACATAGCGTGAACAATCTACAACATGATCATGAGAATGCTAAAATTATTGTTAGAGTGAAATGAAATGAGAGGATTGGGGGAGATGATGGAAGAAATAACTTCTAACAAAAGGATCATAGGGTTTTTACACTTCCCATGATGATTTCACTTGATTCATGCTTCCATAACTATACAAGAAGACTTTCCCACCAACCTCTTACATGTATTTAATGATTGGTTTTATAAGTCAAAGGAGGTGGATGGATTCATTTAAGGCACATGGTGGAAAATAGATGAGTTCTAAGGTTGAAACTTGGCAGTAAATAATTTACTTTTCTATGTTCCCCCTTTCATTCCCCCCTTTAGTGGAACCACAGTCCCTCTCATGTTATTCATAGCCATGTTGGACCATTATATATTATATTCTAACATTAATATTTACATATATTGATTTCATGATGAAAATCCTACCACATGATCCATATAAGTATAATTACATCATACATGTCTAAGCATTGACTATTCAATCCTTGGCCTTAGGCATTTCACTAGAAATCCATACAATCATTTACATCATTTACAATTGTGGTCATTTATTTAATCTTACATGGTTATACTCCCATTATTACTAACTGGCATTTACAATGTATATATAATTTGATTCAATACATTCCATGGTCTAGAACCATGTGTTGACGGGTCCAAATGGCTTGTCAAGAAGGTAAGGGAGAATGTCTGATGGAAGGTCCCAATTAGATCTACTCTTGTTTGGGGTGGAATTTCCGACGAGTATATGGGACTTGTTGTCTCTCAAAGTTAAAATAATGAAAAGGGGAAAGACATTAGACTATCCCACAAAGAGATCTAATCAATCCTAATACTAATATAACTAAAATAAAACTAATCTATGCTAACTAATTCTAACCTATCCTGGGAAAAAAGCTAAAAGAACGAATACAACGAGAGATAATATCATTAGAATCATAAATAATTCATGTCTGCCAATGATATGTGATAGAAACAATGTTGCAAATACACATACAATTAGTTGTACAATGCATCTATAAAACTATTTCTATAATTGTAAGGAAACATGTGATAACATGAACAAATAGAACAAAGTGAAGAAATAGTTCATACAATAGAATTATATGCTACTCGGGAAGAAGAGAAATGAAAAAATAATAGTCTCATATACATCTATCAATATCACATATTTCCGGAATGCCTCTTTCTCTATATTAACTCAGAAGTAATAGTATTTTCTTTCATTACAAAGGGAAAAATTCATTGCATACATCATATGAGTTCTCTTTTATAAGACAAGAGAGAAACTCTTCAGTTCTAGTGATTGCTTGTTTCCTTTTCCTTTTGTTTCTTATCTCACATTTCAATTTTTTCTTGCATTTTTGAAAATGAACATATGAGTGTTACAAACAGAAGCTTAAGATACTTATAGGTGATTATTTTCTCCCTAAGGTAGTTTACAAATGATATTCATTAAAACATATTATTAACTCTACTTTCACTTTTCTTCTTCTATTTCTTGGAATGTTTCTGGGCATTTCTGACATAATTCTATTGAATAATATCTTCCTAGATTCTTCTCCTATGTTTCATATTTTCATCGTGCCCTTGTTAGTTCGATTTTCACTCCTCTAGTTTGATATATAATTGCTTGAACATGAATAACCCATTTTCTAAGTAAATTTAGGCATGCTCTGTTTTATGTATTTTCAAAGTATTTTTTCTCTCAATCCGCTAAAATTTACCATGCCATCTTGTTCTTCTCTCCTCTGAATTTCCAACGATTTATCTTAAGCCTAATTTCATTTCTTATAGCCTCGGTTATAGTTTTTTGAAGTCTAAACATTTATTCCCTCCCTGAATCCATGGTGTGTTTTTCTTTGTGTTTTATGACATATTATGTCAATTTTCTAGCCTAGAGAGATCTACCACTGCATTACTCTATCTGACACCTTTTTGACGAGATATCATGGATCCAATTTTGAGACATGTAGCTCTAGATATGGTCATTTTAAAATTGATTCTCAATATCCATTGATATGCATGTGGGTGAATCTAGGTCATTGATCCTTCGATATGGATCCTAGAAATATTCTTGTGTGTGTGGTATTTTCTTACTGGTTTCATCTCTTTGAGTTTGGGAATGGTTAGAAAGGAATGGTGCGCTATGTTTATTATTGTCTAATAAGGGTTCATCCTTTTGTTATTAACTTTTGGAAATATAATTTAAATTTGATGTAATTTAGAGGTTGGTTCCTCATCATGTAAGGTAATTGTTAGAATTTGATGAAAAATCATGAAATTGTGAGAGTGATATATGCCTAATAATTGTTGCTAAATATGGTTGTATATATTTTGAATGTTGATTTTGTGTCCAAGAGAGCCAAGATAAATGTTAGTAATCTGAGCCTAGAAGACCCAATTAGGGGAATGAGTCCTCAACCCTGATAAAAACTATAACTGTAAGTATGGGAACGAGTCCTCAAACTTGATAAAAACTATAACTAAATCAAGAAGATTGACAACCTTTGAATTGATGGAAGAAATATATCTTGACCACTGGTCAGGGGAATCCTTAATCCCTAAATTTGAGTCAAAACAATTCACAGTCATTGATACAACGTAGCGAATAAGTATAGTTCGTTCATTGGAGAATATAGTCATCAAAGTGATTGAGGTCAAGGTGGTATGGAGTTCGATAAAAATCTTTGAGAGACCCAAGAAACATTATATTATTTATTCCAAATATTTATCATTCCTTCCAGTTCTAAAAATTGTGTAAATATGTTTCTTTATAGTTTCTGAGTGTGTAAATGTGTTATGCATAGTGGCCAGATAGAAGTTTCGTGGTTGTAGAAACTTGTGTGTAGAACCTGGATATTATTTAGAACTAGATCGAGGTTGCAATGGTGAGGAATCAACCTTGGTTGTGTATTGGAATTGATTCCGTCAAATTGGGAACCTATAGAATCCATTCTATAATGTAATTGAACGAACGATGTAGATTTGGTCAGGGAGACCCTTTCCAAATAAAAAACCAGGATTATATCATCGGTACCCTCCATATCGGGACCCCAAAATCCATTAATTATGTTTTTCGATGACGATACCATTTAGTGATCATCGATGATATCAATTTAAGGATTTCCGAAGACGACTCCAAAATTTCCAATGACAAAAACCTTGGTAATTGTGTCGACAAGAAGTGGGGACGACGATGGTGAGTTAGGGAAAGTAAACTGACTATGTCAATTAATTCCTTTAAGATCAGATCGATAGTCTAGAAAGAAGGAAGTGGACCTTAGTTCGTCAATACTTTCACGTCATTAAGAGAGTTTAACATTGTGTATTTATTTCTTGATAAAACAATGACGTTGATGCTTTTGGCCCAAGGATGCGCACTTGGTCGTGTGAAGAGAAAAGTTTTATCACCATAGTAAAGGAGGTGCTTGAGGCAATATTTTTTCACTGGAGTTTAACAGAGTGGTTATAAATGCATCATCATTGGAGGATGGATTTATAAGAGTGGTCGAGAAATAGGAGCGATGGAGCTTCCACGATGAAAAGGTAAGAGTGCGACATCATCGGGGGGTGAAGATGGAAGAATGGGATACCTTAAGAAAGTAAGTTCTTGATGACAAAAAGGTAATACATGAGATTTAAACAAGGGACCAACAAGCCACATGGTGGATTCCATGTCAGTTCCATGTTGGATGGCACAAGTGACAAGGTGTCATGTGGATGCCACATGGAAATGAGGTGGAAAAGGTGAAAGAAGCCTTGGAAACTTTCATATGCCATAATTGTTTATCTGGAACTTGGATTTAAGTATGGTTATAGTCATTGGAAATCTTTTAATAAGAAGAATCCAACTATGATATTTGGTTAGATAAATAATAGAATAAAATAAGGGGAAAGCTCAATAGGCCTTGGGCCTTGGTTTCTGGAGAGAGGGAAATACAAAAGAGAAACCCGATAGAGATTAATCCAAATAGGCCTAGGGAAAGGTCTGTAATAAAGGTGGATCTGAGAGCCTCGGGGGCTTCAAATCTCAGGTTGAACTCCATCCAAGGTAAGTCACTTCTCAATGAGGAATATCCTAGTAAAGATCAAGGCCAAGGTTTTGGATAAGGATCAAGGCTTCAACCTCATTACCACAATGGTGATAAAAATAAATATTTGAATGAGCCTTAGGAAAGAAAAGGTTTATTTCATAATGTTGGTTGTTGGCTTCAAATTATAAACAAACTCTGGATAGAAAGAGGTCTAGGAAAGAGGAATAAGATCAATGGATCCCTCCACATGAATCTCAAAGATGGAGAAATCCTGTGAAGAAAGTGATCCTTATAACCTACTCCTACAAAATAGAAGAATGATGTTATCCATGTGATCAAAAAAAGACTTGCCAATACATCATAAATAGTATATTCCCTTCCTTTAAGCCAATTTATAAGAGAGTGTTAGGTTTATTTAGTGATAACAGGGTGGTTGTTGATGATTCTCCCGAAACTACATGTGCCAAGTCTCAAATCAAAAGGAGGATAATAAATCATGCGATTTAGACTCAGAGTTCAAAACAAAGATTAAGATCTATATGCAAACGTATAAAAGTTGAAGATATTAAGCATAGAATGTCAACAAGGGGATGCAAAAATTGAATTAGTTAATCAGAAAATAATCAACAGTAAAAGTATTCAAGACATGCAATAGAACACCAAACCTTGCATCCACATTGGATCATGAAGCACTTTGGAATCAACATAAAGTTTGAATATGACATATCAATTCCATCACACAAATGTCAATGAAACATCATAGGTTAATAAGAATCGTGAAGACATTTGAAATCATCAAATCGAAATGAATAATCAACACCCATCAAAGGTAGTCATAAATCAAGATTAAACTCCGAACTCCCTCAATGTAGGAAAATAAATAGGATTAGGCTCAAGCAGTAGAGGATTAGGAAATAGGTTTAAAAATTTATTAGGGTGTGTTGGAGATATTTCTATTTTTGACTCACTAGTTCAATGATAGTTTATTGGAGCTAGTTTTATTTTAGAATTTCTATTTTGGACCATCCATATTATGCATGCATTCCTAAGAAAAATCACTATTTCTTCACTTTTCTTAATTATGAAATGTTCTTTCCTATATGAATGTATATCACTCATTCATTGTATTCATTGATTATTTCATTGGAGTAGTGTGAATATATTTTCTCATTCTTCCATATTGAATCTCTTGTCCCTTTCTTGATAATCTTTGTTTAAACTTGATTTAGCTAGGTCTCATGTGCATGTTTCCATGAAACATTGACATGGTATAAGAGCTGAGCTGCTTGGAACAAACCATACAAGCCATAGAAGAGAGAAACCACATTTTTGAAGAGCATAATCTGTGTATCTGACATTGTCGCACCCTCTCCTTGTCGAAAGGTGCGACAGTTGCAGGAACACTTGCAAAATTAATTTTTTTGGTCGGTGTCTTTGTGTCACACTTTTTGAACTAATAGAGTGCGACACTAAGGCCAGTTTCACACTGTATCCTTGAGTAGGGTGTGACACCCTTGAAAAATTGACTTTTTGCAGTCATTTCTTGGGATTTTTTTCTTTCAAATTGAGGGTTAATTTTCAAGGTTTTCAGAATCAGTAAGAGGGATGGATACAACACCAATTCTTTAGTCAAATTTGGTGATAATTCTCACACTGTACAATTATTTTGAATGGAATAATAATGTTGAATTCCAACTCAAAAGGAAAGGATTATACAATTTGATGATGGCGACATAAACAAAACCTACATCATCGATTGAGAAGACCAGATGGGTGAACCGTAAGGATTAGGCCACATGACTTCTTCTTGAACTAATTTCAACTAATTTATGGTTTCATGTTGATGCATGCAATAATCCAAATGATATATGGAACACCTTGGAAGGTCTCTCTGGAAATCAAGAATCTCAAGGATGATTCTAATGATGGAAATTAGCTTTTAAAATGTAGAAACCTTGGAAAATATTACTAATCCTTCATATTCCAACTATAAAATGTTTGGCAATATTTTTATAAAAATATTCAAATTTAAGTATTTTATATAGTTTGTATAAAATTTTGGTGATTTTTAAGGTAAAATAATTTTATCTTATAGAATTTGGGCGAATCATTTTTAGAATAGAAAATATTGTTTTGGGAAAAACCATGGAAAATTATCCCATGAGTGAAATTTAGCCCCTAAAATCATCCCTAAGATTTTGATTCAAGATGATATGAGAGGTCATATTCTTGAGGTAGAGTTGAATACCTTGTATCCTAAAAGTTTTGATAATATAGAAGATTTATTTACCAAGTTTAAATCTTTGATGTTGAGCTTTGAATATTGTGGTATTAATAAGACTAAACAAGAGGACCAACTTATTCTAACAATCTTGGCTAATCTAGGAACACAATATGATGTCTATGTCTCCACTTTCCATTCTAGTAGATATGTTTTGGGATCAAAGTGGAAGATTCCTACCATGCAAAAGTATGTTGATTCTCTCACACATAGGTAGAGAAAACTCATTCAGATGAGTCTAATTAATGAACCCAAAGCACATGCACTCACCATGCAAGATGAAAAGGGGTCATCCAATAAAAAATCCAAACAAAAATGAAAGGAGAAACAAAAACAAAAGGAGGGATATTCCAAACCTTTCAAGGATTCTTCAGGTTCTAAAGACTCTTCAAATTCCAAAGAGAAGAATAAGAAGGGAAAACAATGCACTTATTGCAATAAACCAAATCATGAAGAATCCACATGCATGAAGAATAAAATCAATCTTATGGCATAGGTACTTCAATAGAACAAACTTGGAAACTTCATTCCTGAAGGAGCTAAGAAGAAGAATGAACAATATAATTCTCTTAATAAAGGTATTCATCATGCTTTGGTTGCAATTAATTCCTCATATGATTCATGGATTATAGATTCTGGTGCATGACATCATATAGTAGCCAAAGAGGAAGTCTTTACTTCTTTTATTTAATTCTCAAGACCCCTTATTCTCATGGGGGATGATACTCCAGTAGAAGTAGTAGGAAAGGGAAGAGTGGAACTACCTAATGGCAGTTTTGATAATTGTTTTCATCTTCCAAATATTTATATAAATATTCTTTCAACTTATCAAATCACTCAAATAGGTAAAAAGATTGAATTTACATCATATTCATTTTCTATACTTGACATGCATGACAATTCCATTATTTCAATTGGTGAGATAGATCACAAATAAAGGTTCTATAAATTTACTAAGTTTATTGACCATGACTCCTCTTTACTACTTACGCATGTTGATGATAGTAGCAGAGTATGGCATGAGATATTTGTTCATTTAAAATTAGGTACATAGAGTGAATTTGTAAGCAAGGAATGGTCAAAGGATTGCCAGACATTCACTTTTATTAAGGGGTTTGTGAAGGATGCATTCTTGGCAAGAATATTAAAGAGAAGTTTGAAAAGGGGAAGGAAAAGAGAGCCTCCTCTTTCTCGTATATTTTTCACAATGATTTCATGGGTCCACTTCCACATTTGTGCATCAACAAATCAAGGTATGTCCTTAAATTTATTGATGATTACTCATGATATACTTGGGTTTATTTTCTTAGGAAAAAGTATGAAGGTTTTTAGCATCTCAAATACTTCAAAACTCTACTAGAGACACAAGCTGAGAAAATATCAAGATCCTCTATATAGACAATGGGGGAGAGTATATCAACAAATATGTTCATAATATTTTTCGTGAGGCTAGTATCTAGTTGCAACATACAATTCCATACACTCCACAGTATAATGGAGTTGTTGAAAGGAAGAATAGATCTCTCAAGGAGATGACCACTTACATGTTGCATGTGACGTCTCTTCGTTCCAAGACCTGGGCTAAGGCACTTAACTGTGCTCCTTACATACATAACATATCTACTCATAAATATATTGAGGACGTGACACCTTTTGAGGCTTGGACAGATGACAAATCATATGTCACACACTTCTACATCTTTGGATCTTGCGCATAGGCCCATATTCCTTCTAAAAATAAGAAATCATTTTATCCACAACAGGGATGATTTTAGGGGCTAAATTTCGCTCATGGGCTAATTTTCCATGTTTTTTCCCCAAAAATGATTCTCTATTGTAAAAATGATTCACTCAAATTCTATATGATAAAATTATGTTACCTTACAAATCGCTAAAATTGTATACAAACTATATAAAATAATTAGAAATTTGAATATTTTTACAAAAATATCGCCAAACATTTTGTAGTTGGTATATGAAGGATTAGTAAGATTCTCCAAGGTTTCTACATTCTAAAATAAATTTCCATCCTTAAAATCATCCCTATCCACAGAAAATACCTTGCATCTTTATGGGATATTCAGATGATGTGAAGGGGTATAGGTTGATTGATCCCTCTATACATTGGCTCATGATTTAGGACAGTGTTCAATTTGAGGAGAGTCCTTTGCATGTACCACCAGTGCAACATGAAAAGACTCTTTTGCTTCCATTAGTTCCATACATTAGAGATGATGATTCCATACACTTAGATGCTACATATTCAAACTCAAAGGATTATGTACATGGAGAAGAGAAGTTAGTATATCTAGATGAAGATCCAGTGCCATAGCTTCAATAGATTCCCAAGTGGGAACAATACACACTTCAGGCAGTAGGGGACCTTGTAGGGGATTCATTGGATTCGAGGAGGACTCAATCTCATCATGAGGAGCCTTCTCATTTTATCTTTTGAACTAGTGATGCCCATGCATTTCTATATGATTCAATATTTCGATCCGTGGATCTATAGTGAGGTCCAGGGAAATCCATTATGGGAAGAAACCATGCAAGAAGAATATGACTCACTCCCAAAGAATTAGACTTAGGATCTGGTTCCACTTCCACTAGGGAGGAAACATTTTAGATGCAAATGGGTCTATAGGACCAAGAGAGAAATAGATTTTCAAGTGAGAAGGTACATGGAAATATTAGTTCCAAAAGTATTTTAGCAGATTCATGGGATAGATTATGATGAGACCTTTTCTCATGTAGCAAAGATGGACTCCATTCACTTGTTTCTAGCCAATGTAGTAGCTAAAGGATGGGAAGTTCACGAGATAGATGTGAATAATTATTTTCTTCATGGTGATCTTTTAGAGGAGATATACATGGAGCAACCATAGAGGTTCATTCAAAACTTATATTTAGTATGAATATTGAAGAAGTATCTCTATGGCCTCAAGCAAGAACCTATAGCATGGTATGAAAATATGGATTCTTATATACTTTCACATTATTTTCTTAGATGTAAATCTGATTGCAATGTTTACATGTTGAGGACTACTAATTCTTTGATGATTTTAGTACTCTATGTTGATGATCATTTGATCACTGGTAGATATTCTTGATACACTGTTGTGGTCACAAATATTTTGCATGACGGGTTATCTATGATGGACATCGATCCACTTCACTTCTTTTTTGGTCTTGAGATTAGTCAGAATGTTTCTAGAATCAAACTTTCTCATGCTAAGTATGCTAGGTATCTTCTAGATATATTCCACATGACATGTTGTAATTTTTCACCTACACCCTTCTTATATGGGATCAGACTTGAGGATGGCAAGGATACACCATTAGTGGACAACACTTTGTATCAAAAGTTGGTGGGGAGTTTTATGTATCTCACCCACACTCGTCTGGATATATCATGTGCAATAGGAGAATTTTCCATATACATGTAGGATCCCCATGATCTGTACTAGAAGGTTTCCAAGAACATTCTCAGATATGTTTAGGGTACCATGAGTTATGGGATTCACTATGCAGCTGGTTGTGCATTGAATCTCATAGGAATCACAGATTCAGATTGGACTAGAAATGGCACAGATCGTAAGTCCACTTCCAAGTACACTCTCAGTTTGGGGTCAGGCCCTATCTGTTGGTCATGTAAGAAACAATCATCCATTTATTTATCTTCCACAAGGTCCGAGTAGAGAGGAGTAGTCAATTGTGTCATTCAGGCACTTTATCTTCAACACTTCCTTACCGAGGTTGGTATCGAGTTTCAATGTCTGAATATCATATGGTGTGACAATCAGAGCACATTGATATTTTGAAGAGATCCAGTACAACGAAAATGAGCCAAACACATTGAGGTCTACATGCATTTCATCAGATATCTAGTACATGACAGGATCATTGATCTGTAGTTTTTACCTTCGTATGAAGATACTTTAAACATCTTCACTAAGAACTTCAATGAGATGAATTTTTATACTTTTTGAGATCATCTTGCAGTGAAGAACACAGTTGCCTAGAAACTTCTTGTTCTTATTTTGATGCATTGTATTTTGAGGGGGGGTTTTGTTCCCACATGGTTTTCCCTCTTTCCTCATTTTTTATTCATTATTTATTAGTTGCATTGTACATGAGTACCTAATATGGCCTAGTTCTAAAGACTCATTTTTTATTACTCCATAGTGATGTTCAGGGGGGTGTTGGAGATATTTGTATTTTTGACTCACTTGTTTAGTGGCAGTTTACTGGATCTATTTCTATTTTATAATTTCTATTTTATACCATCACTATTATGCATGCATTCCTAATAAAATATCACTTCTTGTTCATTTTTCTTAATTATGGAATGTTCTTTCCTATATGAGTGTATATCACTCATTCATTGTATTCATTGATTAACTCATTGGAGTAGTGTGAATAGATTTTCTCATTCTTCCATATTGAATCTCTTTTCATTTTCTTGATAATCTTTGTTTGTTATTGCTTTAGCTAGGTCTCGTGTGCATGTTTCCATGAAACATCGAGACCCTTTCCTTTCTCTTTTACAAGCAAAAGTAAAGGAGGGTTTTTGTGGACACAACAAATGGTGACACACTAGAAGAACCGATTATCTCTGTCAATATAAGTCTAGGGCCTATACTTCATATCTAAGTCTTATAGATAATCTGAACAAGACTACAAATTTTTTTCCAATAGTCATGCGCACCACAAAGACGCCAAAATTCTAAAATATATAACCCAATATTTCTAGTACTTGTACTCTAACACACCCTTTTCAAAGAGCCAATTAATGAGGTAAATTATTTTACTGGATGCACACCTCATATTGGTTTTGGTTTGACCATGGGTTTTCACTTTTCATAACAAAAAAATATGTACATAAGTGTGTTCCTCACCTCTCGTTTCCTGGCATTGTTTCACTACTAGTGAGTGTCCATAGCCTTGATGAAGTTTCCTTGGTACCATACAAGTATATCCCCTCTTCCAAAAATAGTACATAGCCTCGACAGGTTTACATGTACTTCTCATACTATTAATAATGCTTTTAACTTCCTTTTTTATTTAAATATATTCTCTCCCTTTTGTATTTGTAAATAGATATGCATATGCACATAGGTTGTGAAGGAAGAGAGATGATACAAGAGTTGATTTGATTTTCTAAGCATGTGTTATGAATTTTAATTTAACCCACATGTTTCCCAAAAAACCATCATATTAGTGGCCATTTATTAATATGAAGTGAATGGAGCTCAAAGAAAAATATAGGTAGACAATTTCATGTACTTATGGATTATCATGGTATGCTCAGTAGGCATATGTGTTCCACCACAATTATCAATCCATACCTAGAACTAACAACTTCAAGAATTTTCATTCAGATAGAGAATACCATGCATATTATGACTTGTAAAAAACTTATTTAGCGTGTAACTAGAATTGGACCATCCCCTCAATCAAATTTAAAAAGTAATCCTCAAGGAAGACAAGGAAATCAAACTAGATTAGGAAAATATCAGCATTCAAATTAAAAGATGGAAGCACTATGTACAAGTAGAAAGAACGATTGAAAGAGAAAGTTAATTCATGAAAAAAAAATAGTAGAAGGCTAAATCTAGGATGCCATTCAACAAAAAGGAGAAAACTGATTGAAAAATAAAAATAGAATCCAACAACAAGCAATAAATCCGGTGCAACAATACTGAGAATTGTTTTAGTGAAACCTCAAAAAGTAAGCCAAGGGATATAATCAATCATGAAATTTTAACCATTCAATATCAATCCCAATGAAAAGATTCCCAAAGCTTCTGATCTAAAATTAAAAACAAACTAGATTACAAGAATTGATGATCTATTGGAAACGATTTGCAACACAATTCTCCAATATAATTGTCACATACAATTTTTTTTTTCATTTAGTGCAACAAAACAATCTCTCAGGAATCTAGAAAAATGGGTTAATGTAGATTCTCAATTCAAACATATTTTCAAAAACTAATTATATGAAACATTCCACAAACCCATAATCTCTTAAGATTTCGTGACATGAACAATTCCTTTGCATATTTGAAAATAATTCATTTTTCAATAAGAAAATACATTTCATATTTCTCACCAAAGAACCATTTTTTCTTTGCTATGAAAGATAATCATTAATTACATAGATTTGAATAATTCAATTTGATACAACAAAGAGGAAAAATGACAGTTATGGAGGTCATTAAAATAGTCATTAAAATTACTCCAAACATTGACTAGATCGGAAAACAATATGTGAATAAATGAATAAGAATATATTCTTGATCAATTGTTGAATTGGTGATAATCTTGATTCATTATTCAAACAATGTCGCAAAGGAATAAAAGCAACCAAGTTCATAGTAACACTTCCCTAAGTTTCTTTCATTTCGAGAGAAAAATCATTAGTTGTTGGTTGCATAAACCATTTCCCAACTTGTATAACAAAAGAGAATCATGTGATCAGATATTAGATGGTTTAGGAGAATATCTTCCTCTAAATGACTAACTTATTAAAATAAAACTAAAACTAAAATCAAAGATCATAATTAAACTAATCCAAGGGAATCACGCTAAGATAATGTAAACTTAAACTAAGTGGGTTGTCATAAAACTTATGTTGTCATCAAGTATTCATTTTTTGTTCATTTAGTCAAATATTACATCCTTCTTCCCGAGAGATAAGCATCATGTGTTATCCATTCAATATTTCCTTCAATTTAAGGCTTAGTGTCACTGATAATTGTGATATTTTAATCCTTGCACACAACGTCTATTTCCTTAAATCAGACTCAATCAATTTAAACAAATAGGAACGTAATATTTTGATTCCATCCATGTTTTGAAGATACCTCCCCATCAACAAATATTATCAACATTGTAGTCCAAGGCATGTGTTTCCTATGAGTATTAACAATAAAGATAATAATGTGAAACATTAGCATAATCATCTTCATCCTTGTGAGAGGCAAGAGGAAGTCATTATGAAAAGGGTAGCAATTAAGATACTCTGGAAAGGTGCAAGCGGTCTTAGGTCACAACCTAGATGGATTTCCTTCCCCAACAGAAATGAAAGATATAATTAGAAATCCAAATTGAATTAAGTGAGTAAGATTGGACTTCTAATAGGTGATAATATTGACATGATAGGAAAGTCCATGTAACTAATATCTCAAGTTCCCAAGAGTGTTTCAAGTAGACAAATTATGCATTTCACTTTCTTGAGATTACATGTCACATAGAATGTAGAGAAAACGAAATGGAAAAGAAGAGTGTGTAGCTTGTCTCTCTACTTCATAGGTTTTCCATTTAAAATAACGATGCACATAATATGAAAAACAAAAATCATCAAGATCATGAGTACGAGGGATCAAATAGAAGATATTCCAAACTAACTCAAACAATGTTCATGTTTTATGATTATGAATAAACTTATTTTGGGTTCAGGGAATGCTGAAGAATGTGGAGCCCAATAGATTGACAAGTTACATCTCTTAAGGAGTTCACATCTTGAAATTTGTTACCATGGCAAAAATGGAAACAAATGTTGAAAACTCAAATATTAGTATCTTAGAAGTTCCATGGATATTTTTCATCATAATATTTAGAACTCTTGAGGATTTTGATTATTTCAACACGATGATGTAAGTGAGAAATCATTAATCCATGATAAAATTAGATAAATCAAGAATGTAACCATAATGAATGACCCAAAATAAGAAAACCCAAGGGATGAAAAGATACTCTTCAAGAAAATATCAGGTTTGAAATTCTCATGTTTGAAAGTGCTACAATTGAGTCTTTAGTCAACCAATGAGTTGGGGAGTAAAAATATTGATTCCCAAGTAATTTTATGAAAAATATATCAAAAAAAAATTAAATGACCATGTCGTCCAGAATTATCAAAACATGCATCTAGACAATGTGAATGAATGTCTCTTGTTGTGGTGTATGAGAGGAATCTTGGGTGAAGAAATATGTAAGATAATATATGAAACTCCTTTGGCTTGAAAAACTAACTAAAAAGAACATAAGACATGTGTAGCCAATGCCCAAAAATTAAAACTAAAAGTATTGTAAGAAAATAACTCAAAAGTAATAAAAGTAAGCTCACTATAAAAAAAATATCATGTTGGATGAAGGTAATAGAAGAAAGAGACAATTGGGAAAGACACCATTTAGAAAACTCAAAAACCAAGGAAAAATAATATTCTAAAGAGATTCCAAGGAGTTGGAGTGGCTTGGATTTTAGATGGGAAAATTTTAGTCACTCAAAATTTCAATCTACTGTGTGTGGGACAGCAAGCCCACAACTCATAAGAATCTCAATTAAGTAAACATTTCCATATTAGAATTATGTGGATATGATCATGGGACAAATATGAATGTCCATTTTCATTACAAGAGGGAATGCATAGTATCATTTATAAAATATCACATTTGTGAGATAACCTAATGCTTGAAAAAGATTTGACATGGTGTAAATCAGTGATCTGGAAATTACCCAACATATAGAAAATGTTTTGAGAATGAGATAAATAAAATTTTCCCAAATCATAATAAAATTGAAAAAATCCAATCAAGGGAAAATTAGTGTGCAAGTTTTACTATTTCTTTCTATCTTGAATGAGAATTCATGTAATGTTCAACCAACAGTAAATAAAAAGAATGGAAACATGAAACTAATAAAAAACTAGCAAGCAAAGATAAACTATGCAAAGGAAAGACACTAGCCTATTCTACCCTAGTCCTATTCTATGCTACAATGGATGAAAAATGAACTATTTAAAGTCATAATGTCAATGTAGCCATCCATGTAATACCAAGCCTGCATAAATATATTCATCATAAAATATTAGAAACAAAACTTGGAATAAAAATAGAGAAAGAGTGGGAAAAGTTAAATCATGATAAAATCGATTCACCATATTAAATATGTCAATGAAATAATTCATGGGAACATTAGAATATTACGATTCCTCCAACCATGCTTCAAGCCTATCATAAAATCTATGATAGAATTTATAGAAGGAGTTCATGGGAAAGTGGCATACCAAGTGACAACTATGCATAGAATATGTGTGATGTGTTCTCGGTGAGAGAATATTCATGCTAATAGAGTTGTTCATCCTTGAAGACAAACCAAAATAATGAGGGCCTGACATAACCATCGACATAGACTGAAGTGCCTCATTATCTTGGAAAACCTCCCTAGATTCATACTTCAAGCAATCACCTACTTGAGACAAATTAGTGGAAACAAATTATATACATATACTAGCATCCACCATGCTATGAGAGTTGATTTTAATACAATGGTGACATCCACTAGTATAAAAAATATCCAGTAAAGGGATACTTGCAGTAGAAGATTCACTATTGATAAAAAGTGAATATGAAGAAAAAGAAAACGTGGTCTGATATACATATGATACAATATTCTCTTCATCCTATGAGAAAGGTTGATAAGTCTTGGTTGTGATTAGTTCATGGGAAGAAGCCTTATCCTATCTATCTTTCATATGCACATCACCATCATCAAGTAATTCAAAAGGGGTCAATCCTATTGAGTTCATTTGAATAGAACAATGTGTGGCTTCCTGCAAAATAAAATCATTAAAGAGATCATGATAGAAATAATAATAAGTGAGAATTAGAGAATCAAAAACCTCTCAGAACAAGATTTGTTTTTAGAAAGTGACTCCCTTAATGGTATTTACTTCTCATTAAGAACATCAGTGATTACTTGTGAATCAGTGGGATTCATACTAGGCATGGTTTCACAATCCAAATGCTCTCCTAAAACATGTTTTTCCTCTTTAAAGTTAAAAGTGGATTGTTGTGGTAAAAGAGGTATGTACTACATGCTTATTTATTCTCCTTGAATGAAAAGGTTAACATGGTTGTTTTTCTCCTACACGATATAAGAATTTGAAATCTATTTCAACACAGTCACGGTTAAAAGAGAGGAGAAAATCACAAAAATTCTTGGAACAACAAGTTTCACTAAATAATTCAGCAGTAGAAAAACATTCTTCATCCAACTTGGTTAGGCTAGGAGAATTTGTAACAGCGGGAAAATCCAAATCAACATAAATTAATTCCACTTTATCTATTGTTGAGCAAGGTGTCATTTTAAGTGTGTCCATATTTTCTTTATTAACAAAATGATCAGCACTCACGTCTCTCCCCATAGCTTCCTCTTCCATTCATTGTGATGGAAACGATAATGAGAACCTAACATAACCAACGATGTGATCCGAAGTGTACAATTATCAACAATAAAACCCTCTTGGTCAACTACAAAAAAATATAAACTTGAATTTATATGAGGCTTGTTTTTTGTCACAAGGAAATACAGGGGGAATGGAGTGGTGAGAGG
Organism: Picea glauca; assembly: GCA_000966675.3. Lineage (NCBI taxonomy): Eukaryota > Viridiplantae > Streptophyta > Pinopsida > Pinales > Pinaceae > Picea > Picea glauca. The sequence continues at coordinate 269,646 of JZKD02S0033382.1, forward strand.
ATATATATGCTTCTTCTGAAAAATAATTCTCTCTTTGATTTGTATCTCGAATAGTAAAGAAAGATTCATACATGTTGGGTCCAACAAAACCTTCAAAATTTTCAACATTTTCATTTAAATCCAAAACATCATGCAAATGAATATTAAGACATGACTTAGATTATTCATCTGCTAGTTGATATATTTCATGAGTAAGAGAAAATAAAAATGAAATAAAATCACTATTAGAAGGCTTATCATCCAAAAGAAACCTATAGAAAAGATGAGTAAATGTGATAACAAAATCTTGAAGAGATTCATATTCATTCTTCCTAAGATCTAAAATTTCTTCACACAATTGATCATAATCATAATTCTCAAAAACACGCAAAAATTCACGCATGAATAGAGGTGAATGACAAAGTATCGCACCAACCCTCAACCCATCCTGCAAAAGTGAGAGTGAATAGCTTGCAAATGGTACTACTATTAGTAATATTGTGAGAAATACAAAATTTCCATAATTTTAAAGCATGTCCATATGTAAAGGTTTCACCCTTGCCATCAAATTTAAGTTGTGACAAGAAATGTAAAATATTTCTAGGAGGTTTGGTAGGTACAATACCGGAAAAACAACTCCATAAAGGGATATGGGATGGATCCATTAGTAAATTAAACAAATATTAACAATAATGACTCTACAGGCTTAGATTATCATCTGCCCTCCTTCTAGCACCATTTTTGTTGATGGGTCCAAATGACATGTCAAGCAGGTAAGGGAGAACGCCTGATGGAAGGTTCCAATTAGACCTACTCTCATTTAGGGTGGTTGTTATGATGAGTATATGGTCCTTGTTTCCGCTCATAATTAAAAGAATAAAAAGGGGAAAGATAATGGATTTCTCCCCCAAAGAGTTCTAATTAATCCTAAGACTAATTTAACTAAAAACAAACTAATCTAAGCTAACAAATTCTAACCTTTCCCATGAGAAAAACTAAAAGAATGATTACAGCGAGAGATAATATCATTAGAATAAAAAATAGTTCATGTATGCTAATAATATGTGATAGCAACAATGCTACAAATACACAAACAATTAGTTGTACAATGTATCTACAACATTATTTATGTACCCATAAGGAAACATGTGACAGCATGAGAAGATAGAATGGAGTGAAGAAATAGTTCATACAATAGAATTCTATGCTACTCAGGAAAAAGACAAATGCACAAAGAATATTCTCATATACATCTATCAAAATCACAATTTTTTGGAATTCCTCGTGCTCTTTGTTAACTCAAAAGTAATAGTAGTGTCTTTCATTACAAATGGAAAAATTTATTGTATACATCCTACGAGTTCTCTTTTATAAGACGAGAGAAACTCTTTAGTTCTAGTGATTGTTTGTTTCCTTTTACTTTTGTTTCTTATCTCACATTTTAAACTTTTCTTTCATTTTCTAAAATGAACATGTGAGCATTACAAATAGAAGCTAAAGAGACTTTTGGGTGATTATTTTCGCTCTAAGGCAGTTTACACATGATATTCATTAAAAAATATTATTAACTCTACTTGCTCTTATCTTATTATGTTTATCATAATTTTTATGATAATTTCCGATATAAGTATGTTGAGTAAGATCATCCTATATTATTCTCCTTTGTTTCATCTTTCTATAATGCCCTTTCTAGTTCTATTTTGACTCCTGTAGTTTGATATATAACTACTTGAACATGGATAACCCATTTTCTGAGTAAATTCAGGCCTTCTCTGTGTTCTGTATTTTCAAAGTATTTTTTCTCTCAATCTAGTAAAATTTACCATACCATTTTGTTCTTCTCCTCTAGCTTTCTAACGAGCTATCCCAGGTCCGATTTTGTTTCCTATAGCCTCGGTTATATTTTTTTGAAGTTTTCACATTTATTTC
>JZKD02S0033382.1:283838-296227 GCA_000966675.3 Picea glauca
TTCTCACAATCGATCATCGGCAAATGACCCTCCATGCTCTTTAAATAGAGATCATGGACCAATCGGGTGTTAAGCCACAGATCAATGGCCATTAAGATCAAGGAGAGTATGAACCGTCAGATTACTCTATGTCGGGAACATATTGTGACCGTCGAATTTCCTAACTACAAATGCATACTAATGCATACTAAAGAAACACACTAAGAAATATACTTTTACCTAACGACATATTAGAACAAGTTGAACTTAACTAACTCCTAAGTGTCTAAATATCCTAACACCATAAGGGGTGAGACATGAATCCATTTTTAAGAGGGACATCCCATTGAGTGTTCATCAAGCATTTCCTTTTCAAGGATGCACCTCTTGTTCTTGATATGGGAGGATAAAGGTATAAGAGTATCATTTTTTTTACCTTTACTTGATGATGCCTCACCTTTCATTCTAGTGCTACTTTGAGGATTACTGAATTGGATGTTAATATGAGGATTATTGAAGTTCAAATTTCTATGAGGATTTTTGAAATTCCATTCAATGATAATTGAGTTTCTTAAACTAGGAAGGACCTACAAAACCACCCGACCCCAAAGTAGTTCCTGATTTTCCCTTGATCACGGGTGATCCCTTACAAGTTATAAAAATACCACTATCATTAAGAGTTGGAGAAAGAGTATTCATGTGGGAAATATAAGATATAACCACATCGATTTAATCCCTTAAGCTCCTAAATGTGCTCTACTTGAGAAATTGATGGGTGCCAATGTGGATCTCTCCAAAGAATGAATCTAATATCATGCTTTCTCTGTGATTCAAACCCCCAAAAATGCAAACCAACATCCAATGACTGTTTAACCTACTTGGGAGAAACTCCAGGACTACTTCATGCACTTAATCCATGGTAAATATAACCTTTTATTCAGAAAGAATCCCACAACTTGACTAGTCAACAATTACATCGTCTAGTATTTAAAATCCATCTTTGTTAGTGGGAGAAGAAACTCCCACTACAATTAGGAAGAACAGGCTTTCACAATCTGTTTGGAGAGATCCCTTTCTATTATATGCAAATGACTTCCCAAAATGGTGAGACTCAACCCATTGCTTTCATATCCTATAGTATCATGGATTAAGGGGTTTTTCTTAAGGCGGGTATGTCTCTCCTTGTTTTTATTTACTCATGATGAGATTTACATGGGGATTGCATCTCTACCTTGACCACCCACCATACATTCATTTATTTTTTCCTCACTTGCAACTTGGGAACAAACTAGGATAAAGGCATATAGGTGTCAAATGAATGTTTTGTAGACCCATTAGAGTGTGGTTTTAATCCACCTCTTGCACCTTTACTTTGCTTGTATGATGTCGAACTAATTAAATAATCCCTTAAAATATGACCTGTTTAATGACATAAATGAAATCAAAAGGGAATTACTTCATAGACGAACAATTTCTCACATTCAGATCCCCTAAAAACTAGAATGATCGAGGTTGGAATTCTTCCATTAATGTTTATCAACACTAAAAAACAAGAAATTCCTTCCATATTTAGGGTTTATGGAGCCACTTATTGAAAAGATCCCAAAGCCTCATCCATTTCCTTGGCTAATCTTGGGATTCTAGAAATACAATGGAAGACATGACATGTGCACCCATAGGAGGAGTTGATATTTCCAAGCGATGACTAAATTGAAATTTTCATTCCAAGATATCGTGAGCAAGTTTGAGCTTTCAAAAGACTAAGGACCTCAATATAGAATTTCCTCCTTCTATAAAAAATATTCAAACAAGAAGGGGGAAAATTACATAATCAATGGAGAGATACAAATCTTACCTGTTTCCCACTAAAACTAACACTTACAAATCTAGGGGATTAGATCCACAAGAGGAAACTTCTTCCCACTAGAATACCCAATTAAGTCTGCCCACCCCATCTCTTTAAACCCCCTTGAAGATCCACTTCATTGTAACAAATATTTTCTTGCCTTCCTCACTAACCTGAATGCATGCATTTTTCCCATTTTGGATAGACAAATACTTTGACATTTTATGTATGTCGTTAATGCTTTGAGATTTATCCCCTCTATCAACAAACCTTTGAATTTTGATTTGATAGATCGAAAACCCTTTCATTTCTTCCACAAGCAATTGTGATTAGTTTCCTTTTAAAGAAACCCATTCTTCAGAAACTATTGTGAGAATACAACAACCACACCAAAACTATTAGTTTTGGTTGGGACCCATAATACCAAAATTTTGGCAAGGCATTACTCTTTACCTACCCAATTATTTATTCACTTACAAGGTCAACGTTTGCCTATGTTCACCAAATCTAGAGAGAAGAATCTCTTCATCAACCTTCAAGTTTATCATATAACCTTGATCCTTGTATTTTTGTCGCCAATTTTATTCCCACTCTACAACACTCTTGAGACCAAAAATCCCAACATTGTTGCCTTTATAACATCGTCGTCAAGGAAGAACGCTTGAACATGACCTTTCATAAGTTTTCCTCGAACCCGACGATGAAGCGCCCCTATGCATACAGCCATTTCATTATCCAAAGGGCATGACGAGATTGGTTCCTCAAACCACATTAACATAATCCTTTACTTGGGCCCATTTCCCTGTCACTTCATGATACCACCTTTAGACCCACACGTCGTGAGATCCTACATGTTGATTCTTTTTGGCGAGACATTTTTATCTTCGGTAAATAATTCAGGGTTATGCCCGTGTTCTTGCCTTTGCAAATTGCCCACGATGAAACTGGTTAAATAGATGTCGATGACCGAAAATTTATCTCATCCTATGATTGAAATTTGTCTAGCGATAGTCAAATAAATGATACCATGTAAAAAGTCTGGTCAATTTCTCTGTCGATTATTATTTCTAGTTTGCAGGTAAGTATTTCGTAAGGAAATTTAGCATATTTTACAGTACCATTGTGATAAGTGCACTTATTTTTTTTAACTGTACGGTTTATGCAGGTGGAAAAATGTCTCGGATTCTAACTAGAAAAGGGAAACTCCAAATACCCGTCGCACCTGTTCCTGCTACAATTTCGAATTCTTCTAATATCTTTGATATGAAAAACCATGATGGGTTGGAACATTACGTCAACTACCACAATATTTTTGACATAACCTCAACAGGATGACTGTACACTGCCAGCTGTCCTGGCCAGCTGTACTTTCTATTCTTGATTTGCTTGAGCCTATTTAGCTCAGTTATTTCCCTTTGCATAGTATCTTCTTCATTAACTCTTCTCATTGTACTCTTCTTCATATATTCTAATATACTGTTTTCTGTAATATTATTTTCTCTTTGCATTTCTTGCTTCAAAATTTATCATGGTATCAGAGCAACAAAAGTAAGCCTCTTCACACAGGTTGGAGAGCAACACGATCCTCAAATAGCGCAGAGCTTACACGGATCTTGAGAGCATGCGACACAGTCTTTTTCACAAGGCTTGGAGAGTTTCTCATTCATACTCTCAAAGATCAACATAAGAAGCTCACATGCCAAAGCAGAGCGTACAACGCTCGAAAGATCGAGGAAGAAGAGAGTGCAGAAGAAGAAACTTTAAAGATTCTTGTAATTTTCAAGAATCATTAAAGAATTCATGAAGAAGAGATTCAGAAGGTAGAAATGTTGAAGATTTCACGGAATTCGTTCAAATTTGTGAAATATTGCTGCAGAAGGCATCATCGTTTAAAGCATTTTGGAAATCGCTCAAATCTGTTAAAGATTGCAGCTGACAACGCCAAGCTTCAAAGAATCCGTGTATTTCTTTCTAATCTTTGAAAGATTCATGAATATTTCTTCTATAGGAGCAAAGAACGCATCTCATGTGCAAAGAAAATCCATTGAGGCCGTAAGATTTTTCCTACGAACGAATCCAGAGCGGGAAATCCAGTTTAGAACGGATGAAGAGAGCGTGGAAAAGATGAAAGAATTTCAGTTGTTAGATCTTGCATAGAGGATCGACAACCATTAGATCAGCGAGAAGGTGCACGAGGTTTAGTCCTTTGGAGCACACAGGAGAAATTCAACTTGCGAAGTCACGAAATCATTTGGACCGTCCATCAAGAAACACGTGGCGAGATCTCAACATTTCGGTGACTCGCAAGGTGTAAAGGTCAAAAGACTATCGGGAGAATTCGCGAATCGTGAAATCATGAGTTATTATTGACCATTGGATCGCGAAATATCATGAGCCGTCAATCTGACCCAATCGTAAAATCGGGGATCGAGAGTTGGACGAGCAAAGGAGACTTCTCTCCAAAACCCCGATACGTGAAATTCCGACATCACAAATCGTGAAATCTCGAAAAGATCACAGTCGTCCATTTGTTCGGAAACGTGGCGAACATCGAGGAAACCATTGGCATATCGGCTACCAGGGTTTCAAGTTAACAGAGGGTTTCTGTCATCGGGTGTCGCAAATCGTGAAATCGTGAAACGACAAGGACCATCCATCTTGAGGGGACGCGTGGCAACAATCTACTTCCTTGGGGAAAGTACCACAAGGAAAGGCCATCGACATTTTGGGAATCAGTTTTTTGGGAGTCGAGAGACCAAGAGATCACACGTTTGAGTCGTGAAACCCCAAAAGGGACCGCGGTCATATCAAGAAAATTCATGTGGACCAGAGGTATAGCCCAAGGGGCTAACTAAAGTTAACATCGCTTCGGAAAATCGGCATTTTGGAGTTCGCGGTTTGGGAAAATATGGGACAAGAGTTCTAAACTCGCGAAATAACGAATCACAAAATCTCGAAGGGATCTGAATCGTCAGATCACAGGAATATCTGGACCGTTGATCGGCGTTTCGGTGATCGGAAGCTGGAGAGACAAGAATTCAAAGGACTTGTCTAATGAAGTCCCGAGGTCAAATCCCGCAAAGCCAAAAACTCACGAAATCTTGAACGTAGAGTTCTGAAGTCACTGCAAATTACACATAGGAGATAGGTAAGTAAGAATTTTTTTTTTCTGTTTTGTTCAAATTAAAAAAAAAATGGCATCGTCTAGCAATTTAGGTCCAACTCAGGGTCCGATTCTTCTTGGAAAGAACTACGAGTTCTGGTCTCTTCGGATGAGATCCTTTTTACAAGCACAAGAGTGTTGGGATCTAGTGGATCTTGGATATGTGGAACCAGATCCAGCAACCCTTTCTGCTATGACAAATCCGTAGAGAATTGTTGAGGCAACACAGAGGAACAAAGAAAATAAAGATAAATTTCAGATTCAAAATTTTGTGGATGATTCAATTTTATCAAAAATCACAGGCGCTAGTACTTCAAAACAGGCTTGGGACATCCTTAAATCTTCCTATCAAGGAAATGACAAGGTCAAAATAGTTAAACTGCAGACCATGAGGACGCAATTCGAGACTCTAAGGATGACAGAGTCCGAAAATGTGGATCAGTTCATGACCAGAGTCATGGGCATTGTGAACCAGATCATATTGATTGGTGAAACCATCACTGATCAACGCATTATTGAGAAAGTCCTCATAAGTTTACCCAAGAAATTTGAAATGGTTGTAATAGCAATCCTTGAATCCAAGGATCTGTCATGTTTTTCAACAGATGAACTAATTGGTTCTCTAGTGACACATGAGACCAGACTGCATCTCACAGATGAGTCAATCTCCAATGCTTTCAAAACTCAATTCTCCTTTAGAAGAGGGAGAGGCATAGGAAGAAGCAGAGATCACCAAGGAAGAGGGAGAAATCATAGTAATCCTCACTCCAGTGGAGGTAATAGAAAACAATATCCGAATCAAAATTTCCAAGGTCAAAGACAACAACAACAAAATCAACATCATAATTTCCATCCTCAAAGAGGCAAAGGGAGAAGAACAAATGAGAGATCAGGCATTCAATGCTATTACTGCAAAAAGTATGGGCACTATGAATCTGAATGCAGGAAGAAGCAAGCAGACCAACTCTCAGGCAGAGCACATGTGTCAAATCACACGGGAGAAAACTCAGGAGGTATGTTTCTTTCATGTCACAACATTGAACAACAACCTAAAGATCTCTGGTTGTTGGATAGTGGATGCAACAATCACATGATAGGTAACAAGGAATTACTTTCATGCATTGATTCTTCAATCTCATATGATTTTACACTTGGAAATGATTACTTAGTCAAGGTTCAAGGAAAAGGAACTGTTCCTATTCTTACTAAACAAAATGTCAAGAAAGACATAAAGAATGTCTATCATGTTCCAGATTTGAAACATAATTTGTTAAGTGTAGGACAACTCATTGAACATGGCTATAAGGTACTTTTTGAGGGAGCATCTTGCAAAATATATGACAAAAACCCCAACAGAAAATTGATTTCTAAAATCCATATGACTCTGAATAGGATGTTTCCCCTTACACTCAGAACTGCAAATCTGATTCAACCATATGCACAGAGTGCATCTACCCCGAATGAAACAATGGTTTGGCATACAAGATTTGGACATCTACCATTTCAAAGTCTAAGTCTTCTTCAGAAGAACTCCATGGTCAAAGTTCTTCCTATATTTAAAGAGCAAATTCCCCCATGTGATTCTTGCATACTTGGAAAACATAAGAGAACTAGTTTTCCACAGTCATCAAATCAAGCCAAACAACATCTTGAACTTGTTCACACTGACCTATCTGGACCAATGCAAACAGAGTCAATAGGTGGTAGCTTTTACTTTCTAACGTTTATTGATGATTTCAGCAGAAAAATATGGATCTATTTTCTCAGACACAAGTGTGAAACTTTCACAAAATTCAAATAATTCAAGGCAGAAGCTGAAAAACAGAGTGGCAAATATATCAAAGCACTCAGGTCATATGGAGGAGGAGAATACAACTCCAGAGAATTTGCAAATTTCTGCAAATCACAAGGCATTATTATGCAAACAATAGCTAGGTATACTCCACAACAGAATGGAGTGGCTGAAAGGAAAAATTAGACCATAATGAATATGGCAAGAACACTTCTCAAAGAGAAAATTTTGTCAAATAGGTTTTGGGCTGAAGCAGTAGCATGCTAAGTTTATCTCTTGAATAGATCTCCAACCACAAGTCTAAAGATGAAAGTTCCCCAAGAAGAATGGAGTGGGACAAAGCTAAATGGTGCACATCTAAGGACATTTGGATGCATTACATATGCTCACATACCTTCCGAATTAAGGAAGAAATTGGATGACAAAAGTGAGAAATGTATTTTCACTGGATATAGTGAAACATCTAAATCTTACAGGCTTTACGATCCAATCACCAAGAAACTAATTCTCAGTAGAGATGTAATATTTCTGGAAAATCAATTCTAGAATGATTCAAAAAATCATCAAATGGATAGTCAAAATTCATTGTTGCCATGTTCTGAAAATGCAGAAAATTTAGGACAACAAGTACCTCAAACTATTCTTCCAAGATTGCAGGTACAAAGACAGCCTGAAAATTCTCAGGATACCTCAACTTCCAGCAGAGAATCATTCTCTGAACCACAAAATCAGAGAACTCGAAGTTTGAGAGAAATCCATCAGCAGTTGGATGACTTTGAACAACACAACCTTTTTTCTTTAGTGTCATGTCAACCTACATATTTTAAGGAAGCATCTAAGGAGCCACATTGGGTTCAAGCCATGAACCAAGAATTTGACTCCATTGAGAAGAACAAGACATGGGATCTTATTGATTTGCCAAGTCACAAGAAGAGTATTGGTGTCAAGTGGGTTTACAAAACTAAACTCAATGAAAAAGGGCAGATCGAAAAACACAAGGCAAGACTTGTTGCCAAAGGATTCTCACAAAAACCTGGTACTGATTATGATGAAACTTTTGCTCCAGTAGCAAGATTAGACACTGTAAGGACTCTATTGTCCATAACATCCCAACACAAATGGCAAGTATACCAGATGGATGTCAAGTCAACATTCCTGAATGGTTTCTTAGAAGAAGAAGTTTATGTCGATCAGCCACCTGGATTTGAAATCCAAGAGCACCCATCCAAAGTATATCGGTTGAAGAAAGCCTTGTATGGCTTAAAGCAAGCTCCAAGAGCTTGGTACAGCAGAATTGACACTTATCTGATAAAAAGGGGTTCCAGCAGAAGCCAAAATGAGCCAACTCTTTACACCAAAATAGATCAGCACAGTAAAATTTTGATTGTATGTTTATATGTTGATGACATGATCTATACAGGAAATCTTGAGTTAACAGATTTTAAACATGCCATGCAATCTGAGTTTGAGATGACAGATCTTGGCATAATGAAATATTTTTTAGGGATGGAGGTAAATCAATCAACCAAAGGCATTTTTGTCTGTCAGCAAAAGTATGCAATAGACATCATCAAAAGATTTCGCATGGAAGGATGAAATCCAGCAGAAACCCCTATACCCCTAGGAACAAATTTGAGCAAGAATGATGAAGGTCTTACAGTGGACTTACCCTGTACAAAAGTTTAGTAGGAAGTTTGTTGTATCTTACAACAACTAGGCCTGACATTATGTATGCAACCAGCCTTGTTTCCAGATTCATGGAATCCCCCAAAGATTCTCATTGGAAAATGGTGAAACAAATTATGAGATATGTTGCAGGAACTCTTAATTTTGGCTTATGGTACACTAAATATGATAGTAATCAACTTTCTGTTTACACAGACAATGATTTTGCAGGCAACTTAGATGATAGGAAAAGCACATCTGGACATGTTTTTCAACTGGGCACGAACCTAATCTCATGGGCATCAAAAAAGAAGCCAATTGTTTCAATATCTTCTGCAGAGGTAGAGTATGTCGCTGCTACCTCAGCTTCCTGTCAAGATGTGTGGCTGAGAAGAATATTGAAAGATATGTCACATACAGAAAAGGATCCAACTCCTATATTCTGTGATAATACCTCAACAATTGCTTTATCCAAAAATCATGTGTTTCACAAGAAAAGCAAACACATTGACACTCGTTTTCATTTCATACACGAGCTAGTCAATAATGGTGATATTGCACTACAATTCTGTGGTTCTCGAGATCAGCTTGTTGATATCTTTACAAAGCCACTAAGAAAATCGATTTTTGATTTTCAGAGACAACACTTAGGTATAATCAGTGTTGATGTTTGTAATTGTTGAGTTTAAGAGGGAGTGTTAAATATAATATAACCTCAACAGGATGACTGTACACTGCCAGCTGTCCTGGCCAACTGTACTTTCTATTCTTGATTTGCTTGAGCCTATTTAACTCATCTATTTCCCTTTGCATAGTATCTTCTTCATTAACTCTTCTCATTGTACTCTTCTTCATATATTCTAATATACTATTTTCTGTTCTATTATTTTCTCTCTGCATTTCTTGCTTCACAATTTATCACGTCGCACCTGTTCCTACTACAGTTTCAAATTCTTCTAATATCTCTGATATGAAAAACCATGATGGGTTGGAACATTACGTCAACTACCACAATATTTTTGACATATTCCAGAATGAAATATTCTCGCCCGATGATCCATACAATGACGAATACAGAAATATCCTCAAAAGTAACATCCACATGGTAGTTTCTCGCTCAAAAATATTTCCCTACAATGATATTGCAAGGTGGTGTTTTTCACATTTATAGAAAGATACATTATTGATAGTCAATGATTCGGGCCTCCCAATTTCCTCGCTCAATTCAGAAGATGTAAAGGTTTGGTATAAAACCTTGGAACCCATTGTTTCGTTGAATGAATCATTCATGTACAAGTTTAGGATTGATCATAATGGTTTTGAAACCTTGATGGAATATTGGTTCATTGATGAAAAATGGCAAAAAAAATGGGATAAATAAATGTCTTGGCACCGTACTTAAAAAATCCTCATAGAATTTTTAATTCTATGATTTGCAAACTCTAGTAAAGAAACTACCACCCATTTCAGGATGGAATGGATGGAATGGTTTCCTATGAACTACACAGTGGTTAAAACCAACCAAGATTTCAATTGGGAAAGTATCCTATCATTAAGCATCAAAAATTGAGTTTTGGACCCTAAAGGTATGAGAAATCATGTTTTTTACATGTCCTCCTATCTTATAGACACAAATTGTGCAACCAACTATTTCCCTACTTTCAATTGGGATTGGACCCCAGATCAAGGCCTTATACATGTGTATTTTTCTCAATTATGGGATGCCAACTGGAAAGAGCATTTTTATTATATTTGTGATCATTTTCTCACTCCCTCATACAAAGCCATGTTTGGTTCTTACCCACATAGGATATCCCCAGGAGCTATCAAAACCCTGAAAGGGATCAGGGACTGGTACATGAATAAGTATTATACCTATGTCAAAAATATTTGAGGCCACATGACCACCACATATGTTACCCAAATATGTACTTGATAAACTAATGGGAACATAGATATCCTATCAGACAATATAAAATGGAGCTACAACTTATTTATCATAGAAAAACAAAAAGTATTGGATCATATTTTCTTTTCACATAGGCATTTTTCTCTGCATAATAAGAAATAAGAGGAAAAGGAGGCTGAAACCCTAAAATAATTGTTCCTTTGTAATGGGGAACCAAAATATCAAGACCCCATAAATGTAGTATATGAACATATGATGGTCGTTAAATTGGCACCACAGATTGTGCACAAATCCCATTTTGTAGAGTATATTTTTAGGTGTGCCTTAAGTTTTGAAGAGGTAGTAGCAAGAATCACCACTGAAACAACCCAAGAACGACTGAGGAAAGAAGAAAGCCATGATAGAACCTTGAGACTGAAATTGTTTAAAACCATGATCCTAAAATATAAATAAATATTGGAAACTAAAGAACATGAAAAGAGAGAAAAGGAAGCAGAACTGGCAAGAAAAGTTGATGAGATCGAAGAAAGGTACCAACGAAGAAAGAGGAATGAGGTTGAAGAGAAACATGTCGAATTGGAAAAGAACAAAGATAAATATCTTTCCTATGAAATAAATAAGGAGAACAAATAAAAAAGTACATAACCATAGAAGGAAAAGGAAGAAAGTACAAAGAAAGCAGCATTGGTAACACATAAAGAAACAAAGAAGAAGATAGAGGATGTAATACCCCAAGGTTAATCCCCTGCTAAATTGTAATTATGTTTATAGGCTGGTGAGACAAGTGTTATAAGTTGGGAGGATTATGTGAATATTAGGCCGAAGAGTCTGGATCGCTTAAGGCCAATGAGCCTGTTTTTGTATATGTAATTATGCATATCATTAAAATAAAAAAACATATCACTACGTGTAGACCGAACACGAAGAAAGAGTTACGGGGGACTAATCTCCACTAGGTAGGGGAAGGGAAGGGGATAAGAGGCTGGGAAAAAGGGATAATCTTGAGGGCTTAACTCAAAATGGATATTATATTATTATTTCCTAAATACTATGGTGAGAATAACTTCTTTATCCTAAGTCTCATGGAAGAGGGAATGAATCCCAAGTGGAGAGAAGCGAGCTCCAGGAGAGCCATGTGTCAATATTGGCACATAAAATTATAGGTGGGGGGAAATAGCCTATTATGCATCTTTTGGTTCCTCATGAACTCATCATTCACGCACTCAACATTCTCCCCATCATTGAACCTTCTCCATCGTCGACCTATGTAACTTGCACGCACCTATACTTGCTTGAGCCTGTACCTTGCCTTAGGGTTGGATGTTTCTACCATCATATGTGCCATACCTGAGATATATTGTAGCCATCACCCTTACCCGTTTCACTTAGGAGATGGAAAAAATAAGTAGGTTGTTAGACCTGTGGGTTTGAAGAGGCGGGTAGTCAGGCCCGTGGATTGAAGAAATAGGTTTTCATTGTTGTGAGAGACTCTCTCCAAGTGAGAGAGATTGATGAGAAAGTGATTTCTCCTAAAAGGAGCCTAGCAACAACTACAAATATGTGAGAATTCATGTTCGGCCTATTGTTGAATCCCTCGAAGGGAAGTGGAGAAGGCAATGGACTTTTGAACAATGAAGGTGTATACTTCCCAGGGTGGGAGAGACATGCAGGGAGTGACAGGTTGTGAGTTGTGTGCGTAAGTTGGATCCTGGGAGGAAATCCTTCCTGTTGTACTGTGTGACTTCCCATAGTATCATCCTAGCTTAGGAATCAATTTTCCCAAGTGGATTTTAGTCCCAGCTCGGGGGTGACCCACTACTGAGAGTGATGAGCAGCATGGTCTAAGGCTAGGAGGTTTGTGAAAGGTCTGAACGTAGTTGGTGGAAATCAATTAAAATATAAGTATCAATTGTTTTAATGTCACATGTTGTGTTTAAGTACATGTTTGTTATTTATAAGAATTGCATATGTTTGCTACATGTATGTTTTACTATTAATTTTGCATGAATCTGTGTTGTAGTAGAATGTTTATTTC
>JZKD02S0033382.1:331327-363739 GCA_000966675.3 Picea glauca
GAACTTGTGTCGTAGATCTAAGTGTGCAAATATTAGTCACCCAGATCCACTCACTGCAAACCACTCATATCATAACCCCCCCCCTTGTTAAAGGTAGAACGTCGGGGGGGAGTGGGTCTGGAATGGAACCTTATTCATAGATTTGGGGGTGCAGATTTTGGCCTCCCAGATCTACTCGCTTCTTAGTGCAACGCGCTCTTGCACTCCAATCTTAGGATAAGTAGGATTACTATTATTTCTACATAATTATGTTATATATATGTAGAATAGTCATTCTATGTTTATATGGATGTGTATGTTTTTCCGCAAGTATCTATGTGTGGCATAGCCTAGTAGTTTAAGGTTGGAGTTGTCATACATCATAATAGAGAAGTAGAGTTGTAGGAGTAGTGGAATTTATCGGCTTGTTGGTGGCTAGGTATGTTACAATATGGTATAAGATATTTAAAGGCTAATTTAAGGTTGTGTAGGTGGCATTGCACGACCTGTTGGTGGTCGGGGATGTTACAATATGGTATCAGATATTTAAAGGCTAAGTTAACATTGTGTAGGTGGCATTACCCGACTTGTTGGTGGTTGGGGATGTTACAATATGGTATCAGACCCATGGTTAAAACACTAAGCCTGGATGGTCCATGTTAGTGTAAGTTGAAGAAAAAGTTTCAGAAAGAATTGTTGTCGAAGTAGACCAAATTTGAGTTCTGAACCATGGTTTCAACGCTAAGCCTGAATGGGTTGGATAAGTGGTCATTGGACCTGAGGTTTAAGGTGGAAATTGTGTCTATAGAAACCAATTTTGAACCTAGACACGTTCCTGAGTTCCAAGAGGTTACCTTGTTTGTGTTAAGAAGCTCAGGAGGAGTAGCGATGTCGTAAAACCATGACAGAAGTGGGGTTGGGTCATAGAGTAATGTGGACCTTAGGATCTATTCGGGAGAAGGAGAATCCTTCATGACTGTCAGATATGGTAATTTTGTGAGGCAGTTAGCCATGCATTCCTTTGGAAATTCGTAGAGTAACAGAGTCTATTCTGCGTCGTAGGCTCTGTTGGGAAGGAAGGGAAATCCCTTACGACCATCAGATCAGGGGAAGGTGTAGAGGAGTTAACCTAGAATCCCTTCAGACTTCGCGACATTAGTGAAGTCTGATGTCATAAACAAGAAAAGGGTCGAAGCCCGACACTTCGAAATGAATCAATATCGTAGATATGGAGAGGAGAGCTCAACCATTGGTTCAAGCCAATATTAAAAGGTCAAACATAGTAGTGAAGGGAGAAATCTCCCGAAGAGCTGAAGTAGTGAGTCATGATGATGTCACTTGGATGGACGTGGAAACATGGTATGTGTGCCATGTGTCAATGGTTTTCAAGCCAGTGGCAGGTTGAAATTCCATATGGAACGTGATGTGTAACACCCATCTTATTGGGCCACAAGTCAGTCACTAGTATTCTGCCACGTGGCACTCTATATGAGCATGGTTAGTGGGACCTAAGATTACATAACGAAGTTAAAGGTCGGAGGACCCATAGTGGCGTTGATCACGATACATCAAGATCAACGGCCAAGAGGCATTGCAGGGACCCAAGTTGCACGGGAGTTAATTCTCCAAGGTGGTCTCACAATCCAAACCACGGTTTCACCAAGGGGTTACGTGTCAGCGTCAGAAGAATTGTGGGATGAAAGGTAGGTTACTCCAAACCACCATTGCATGTACCCACAATTAGAAAATCTTAAGTGATGTGATGTAATGATGTCAAAAAAGGTGACATGGGAATGTTCAGAGATTAACAGTTCATATGTGTGGATGCGAGATCCTTCGAAGCTCCGAAGTCCCAAAGACCCGAAGTTCCAAAACTCAGACGCCTGAGGTTCCATAGTAAATGTCTGTCATCGGATGCTGAGTAGACGTGGACGATTGATCCGCCCTACTTCGAGAGTTCGGTAATCTTGAACTCCGAGAGAGTGTTGTTTTGTGCTTTGAGAACTTCTGAAGCCGAAGTCTTGGGTAACCACGTATTGATCTAGCGCTTCATCACGGTCCATGGTCACGTGGGTCGGGGGCTGAGAGAACAAGGGCTAGTGCCCAAAAAATGTGTTAAAGAAGGGAAAAGGGTTAGGAAGGAAGCAGGTGGGTTTTGTCTAGTTCGAACCCACATCAAAAGAATACTGAAGACATGGAAATTTTTGATAGGGTCCAACAAATATCTAAAATCCATTAGCTTAGAGAAAATATATTATTGCATAAGAAGTGCATCGGAAAATAAGCACAAGTTCTAAAGGATCATAGCTTTCTTCTCAAGGCTCGGAATTGAGAAAGGAAGCTGTGATTGGGAAGTTCTTGGAAAGAGGAATCCAGATGTAATGGTTACATTAAAACATAAAAATTGCTAGAGATGTGTTCAGATAAAAGAAAGAAGGAGTGAGAGAGACTTCTTGGTATTTAGACAAATTTTCATTGTAATGTGTCTATGAAAGACAAGAGTTGTAATCATGTTTTTTTTTTTTCCTAAAATGAATAGAATAGAGAAAATTGATCCAATTATACAGTGTTGATATTGTTTCATAGTTTATTGTTATTATGTGTTTTGTGAACGTATAATGTTCTTGGTGAGTGAATCATTTTGAGAAGAAATTGAATAAGTTTCAAGTGTTCTCTTCTGTAAGATATGCAAGGTGTGCATATCAAGTGCAAGGAGTGCATATAGAGGAAACTTTTTTTTCGAACAGCTCAAGAAGACGAGCGTAGAGTGTGCCAGGAGGGCACCATAAATTCTTTTGGAAGACACAAAAGGGCCGATTCCCTTTGAGAGTGAGTAAGTTAAAATATTAGGGAGAAACAGTGCAAGTTCGCACGCAGAGCACAAGTGTGTGCCAGGGTGAAGTTAAAATTTCATTAACAAAATCTCGGGAGGGAAAACACCATCGTAGCCTTCAAAATATTCAAAATCCTTCAAGTTAGGGAGGAAGTCAAGTCCAGAATAATTGACGCCAATATATTTGGCAAGAAGTCATTGAAAACCTAAATGAATGGTAGGAATCCTTGGAGAGAGAAGTGTTGATAGTTGTGTGTCGTTAGATCAAAATAAATTGCGAGGAGGATAACGTTGAGATTCATTCAACACTCAAAAGCTCAGGAGAGGTAGCGAACCATAGATCTCAAGGAAGATCGAACCATTGATTCCTTTCATTGGGAAATCGAAAATCAGGAGTTGGGAGAATGAAGGAAGTTGCTCTCAAAAATCCCAAAACACGAACATCTGATTCGCGAGGAGAGATCTATACCATTGAATCACAATGAGTGTGAGTCATTGATCTAACGCACTTGAATTTTTTGAAGTCGGAAGTTGGAAAGGGGAAGAGAACTGTTTTCTGATTTATCGAACCGCAAAGTCCTGATTCACGAGAAAGGATCCACATCGTTGGATTACGAGGAGCTATGAGTCGTTGGATATGACTCATGTGGATTTTGGAAAAATAGAGATCGAAAGAAAAGAGGGGAACTATTTTTCGAAACCCCGAAACGTGAATTTATGATTTGCTAGGTATTGATCTGGACCGTCGAACCCGGAAAGTTGTGGATCGTTGATCCAAGGTGAACGAAGTTTAGGAGTTCGGATCTCGGGAGAAAGGAGGATAGCTAATCCTCGAAGCTCGTGAAGGGTAAAGTCCCGTAGAGCTCAGAAGTTGTACCCTAGGTCATAGTTAGACAGTGGAATTTAAGAGAAGAGCTAGCACACACTAGACTCTTATTTCAGGTTTTGGGGATAGAGAGATTCGAGGGTGACTCATATCGAAACACCCGATACGCAAAATCTTGAAACGCCTTTTGGATAGGTAGGTGGTCATATCTGGTGGTCATGTAGAGGAAGATTGTTCCCGCCGCTAGTTCTCGCGGGTGAGGTTTTGCACAAGGCTTGTGGATTTGTTTCATGGAGTTTCTAGTAAGGACCCAAAGAGTTTCCCTAGCTCTGAGAGTTTAAGATCCATTGACCGAGAGGTCAGCAGACCTCACTGAGGTAGGGGCACTACATCAAAAGTTCTCAGAGAAGAAATAATCATGCACAGTGATCACAATGGGAGTACAAGAAGATTCAAGAATCCGAGAAGAATTGAATACTTCTGGGATCAACAAGAATTTTTTTTATAGGGAGAAAGAAGTTGTTGCAATTTTTGTGGCAGCAAGTATGTTATGGCTGGTTGGGTCAACCGGAGGAAAGAATGCTTGCATGTTTGCAAGTGTTGGTGATGTTGTTTCATAAGGAAGGAAGCAAAAGAGGGTTGAAGTTTTGGTTATAAGTTTGATAAAAGAAGCATGAAAGATTCTGCTGCAATCAAATATTCAGGCAGTATAAAATTTATTAATGGCAGTTATGCAGGTATGCGTTTTTATTACTCTTTTTGTATTATTGTTGAAAGGAAATTTAGGTAAGAATTTCCTTAGCTAGAGTTATTATATAAAATCACATGATTATATTATTGAATGCATACCATTGGATGTGATAAAGGCTAGAGGTCTATATTAATTCAAGGCTTTTTATCTTCTGAATGCACACACTGACACAGTAGAATGTCATGTTAATTTGGTTATGGGGTAATAACGAAAGAAAATTAAAATATAAGAACTTGTTATAAGAATGAATGCCAGTAAACTAGTCATGTATGAGACCAGGGCATGGTTGGATATGGAAAGGTATGGATATGGAAAGGTTATGAGCCACAAAGGTACTAAAAGATTCGTACTTTTAAATAAAACTTAGGCTGCAACATTTTTTTCTAGCACTAATGAACACCACGGAATTATATTCTTGGTGTAGTGTTTGGGTCGAAAAGGAAGACATCCAATTAATTGGGAAGACAATAGAAAGTGTGTGGAGAATTTGTCAACACATTGGCCAGAATTACAACTCATGGATGGTGAGATACATGACAAAGATAAAGAGCATTATGTAATTCAATGCAAGGTGCACTGAATAAGTATGCATTGAGAATTGCACTCATGCATAGTAAGTGATAGAATTGTATACTAAATGCAATGGTTGAATATGTTTTGTAAGTACATGCATATATATTATTGGATGGAAATAATTATACTAATGGCTGAAATGTTTCTAACTCATGAAGTTGAGAACATTTCAGGAGCTGTTAAACATTGCAACAAGAAAGTTAAAAGCTAGGTAGTCATAAGAATAGAGACTACAACAAATTTTATGTTCAAAAAATTGAAATAATAAACTTACTATTATTAATTATGAACATGCATATTCATAGAATGATGAGTCATTCTATTTGGTCAAGTTGTTTGGTAATTGTGATTGAATTTCTAGGTGCGGGCAATTCTAAGATCATTGCATAAGGTGGTGTACATGTTGAATTATGATGTATATAAAATACTGACAATTTGTTGGTTGTATGCAAGAGGAAGCATTACAGAAAAAATGGTATGCAGTTTGGTGCCTGTGAAAAACTACAAGGATGGTTTCATTCATAATATGACAACAGCCAAGATGAATTATGAAATGGAATTTCCTGTTTTGGGGAAAAAGTTGAATTCCTTTTTGAACTAAGTTGGAGTTCCTAAATGAATTCTTTTATGTTTTCTCATGATAACTACATGTGGGTGATGAAGATGAGATGATGTTGATTAAAGTTATAGAATGTTGATTACAAAGAGTAGCTCGAGAAGATGTTGATTGGAAATATCTGAGGGCAGTTGGAACTCCAGGAGCCATGGTGCTCTGAGACTTCCTAAGTCGGCCTGTTGTTGAAGCCCAAGGAAAGGGAGGTGTAGTAGTCGATGGACTATGTGATAGTGAAGGTGTAAACTCCTGGGGTGGGATAGGCATGTGGGGAATGAGAGACTATTGGATGGAGTGCTACTGAGGTTTGAATGGTTGGAGTGTTTCTAAGGTTTGGTACCTTTGCCTAGACCATGTGGATATGGATTATGGACCATGGATATCTTGGGAAGCCATTGCCCCGATGGAGTCATAGCCCTGCTCAGGGGTGGAAGGTCTTCTCAAATCAAAAGATACGTACAATTCTCTAATTATTGTATGTTGTGTATGTTGTATACAGGTTATAATGTTATTATAATTGTCTATATATACATATATATAAATTGCATATATTCTTTCATTAAATACATCCATGATTGTACATAATGTGTTTTATATTTCATTTCTTAAAGAATATATACCTAATGCTAATCATGTAATCGATTGAAATGTGATTCAGGTGGAGCAAGAAGGCATCTTGCAAGTGCATTTTGTGCACATATTTGACCAGGAAAGGCAAGCAACTCTGGAATCGAGCCATAGGGCTTGTAAAGGTCCAATGGACTTGGTACGGTCCTGAGGACGCGACATGGGAGCATAAAGATGCTATGGGGGAAAAATATCCATATTTTTTTTAAGATTTTGGAAATCTTGCTGATGTTGTGTGAAAGTTGCATTGAGGACAATTCAAAAATAAGGGGATGGGATTGTAATATCCCCAAGGACAATCCCTAGTTGTATTTATAAATTGTAAACATGTTTTGTAGGTTGGTGAGCTTAGTTATAATAAGCTAGGAGGCTTATTTTGTGATTAGGCCAGAGAGCCTAGGTGTTAAAGGACAAGAGCTTGATTTTGTATATGCAATTATGCAGATCATTAATAAAATATAAACATAGTTGTGTGTAGACTGAACATGAAGAAAGAGTGATGGGGGACTAAGCTTCCACAAGGTTGGGTAAGGGAGGAGGCTAAGTGTGTGGGACTAGGGGCTAATCTAGGGGGGTTACCTTTAAAGGGAATACTAATTTATTATTATTTCCTAAAGGCTAAGGTGGACATGTTGAGTGTTGTCCTAAGTTCCTGTAAAGGGAACATGTGATAAGTGGAACTCATGTGGCTCCAGAAAGATAAGTGTTGACCTGAGCACATGCAGTTAAAATATGAAGTGTCAACTGTGTTGGGGGTGGTGATTCATTCCTCCAACCTCTGCATGGGTTCATCCTCCATTCGACCATTGACTGTCTGAACTGTGTGTCTGATGCGTCTGATATCGTATGCCTCACGCAACTTTGAAACCCAAAGCCTGTTATGTTTTCTTGAGAAGCTGATACATCCTCAGTCTGAACCCATTTTTCCTCTGCACTTGACCCCTATGTTTTTTCCTCTGGTCACACATCTTGAACCCCATGAGAACACGTGGGAAAACTGACGAACTGAGCCACATCTTCCATGAAGCCTGAGCATCCTGTATATGTATGTGACGTGTGGTGTCGTAACTATGGGTCGTTGTGGCCACACAGTTGCTGGACTAAGTGTGGCTTGCTGCCTTCTGTCATTCCTGTGTGAATGAGTGCTAAATCGTTACTCTTGTTCTCACCTAGCTGGAGTTGAGTTGAGGAATGTGTTGAAGAAGCGGGTTTTCAGGCCTATGGTAGAAGAGGCAGGTTTTCAGGCCTGTGAGAAACTCTCTCTAGGTGAGAGAGTCTGTTGGGAAGTGGTTTTCTTCCAGAGAGAGTCCAACACCAGCTACAGATCTCTGATAATTCCTGATATGGATTGTTGCCAAGACCCAGAGAGGGAGGGGAAGCACCGATGGAATTTTCTTGTGAAGGTGTATGCTCCAGGGTGGAACATGCATGTGGGGAATGAGAGTCTGTGAGTAGTGGGTGTAAGAAGGCTCCTCAAGAGAATCCTTCCAGTTTCTCTGTGCAGTTTTCCTGTAACCTTAGCCTAGTCTAGGAATGCCTTTCCTTCGATGGAGCTTATTCCCAGCTCGGGGGTAACCCACTACTAAGCATGATGAGCAACGTGGTCTATGGCTGGGAGGTTTGTGGAAGGTTTGCACGTAGTTGGTGGTCTTCTAATAAAAGATAAGTACTACTTTTATGTTCATTTACATGTTGTGTAATGGTACATATGTTGTAATTGATGAGTATCACCTGTATATGTTGTATATGTTGCATGTGTAGGCTTACTGCTATTTCTGCATTATTATGTTATATATATGTAGAATAGTCATTCTATGTTTATATGGATGTGTATGTTTTTCCGCAAGTATCTCTGTGTGGCATAGCCCAGTAGTTTAAGGTTGGAGCGGTCATAGATCAGAATAGAGAATTAGCATTGTAGGAGTAGTGGCATTTCCAAACCTGTTGGTGGTCGGGGATGTTACAATATGGTATCAAAGTTTTAAAGTCTAAGTTAAGGTTGTGTAGGTGGCATTGCTCGACCTGTTGGTGGCCGAAGATGTTACAGAACACCCTGAGGTGGCTAGGGAATTTTCTTTGAAATTTGATGGAACCAAAACCAAAGTTGGGACATTAGAACTTGAGGTATCTAAAGTAACCATAGAACCAACTACCGAAATACCTAATACTGGTGAAATGTGTTTTAAGTCCATGAACCTAAATGCATATTTCTCCAAATAATTGCTCAAACCATAATATCAAGGAGACAATCTATCAAAAGAAGTGCCCAGAAGCCACATGATTGAAGTTTTTGATAAGATTCTAAGGGTAATCCAAATATATTTTAACTGTGAAGGGAGATTCAACATGATTTATCAGTACCACATAAGACTTTTGCTGCACTTCACAGGTAAATACCACATGAATCTTACTTTCTATTTATTTAGAAGCATTGGAAAAATGGATGACATAGTCCAAGCTAAGTCTAAGGTAGTTGATACAAGTGTTTTTCATTCAGGGCTGATTAAAATCCTTGTTATGCAGGAATTAAAGAAGAAAAACATTGACTAGGAGCAATTCATTGCTTCTTCACACTTTCTATTGAATTTTTCTCCTACTCCACAATCCAAGGTACAAATACCTCTTCATGATGATAGTATTGTACACATGAAGACAAGAAAGAAAAGGAAGATCAAAGTTATTGTTAAAAATAATGAAACAATTAAGGAACATGAAGGAGAAGGGGGATCTCATTAATCTCCACACAAGGAGGTTTCACCCAAACCAGCTCCAAAGTCAGAAAAAGATCCATCAACCAGATCCACAGGATCAAAAGGAAGGAGGTTACTTTTCCCTTCACCATCTGTTGCATTTGAATCTAAAGTTAGGTTACTTTTCACCGGGTCACCAACAAAGAAGGAAAGTATTGAAAAAGAAGACATAGTGGAAGCTCCCATGAAGAGAAAAGGTAAAGGTAAAAATGTACCTATTGAGGAACACATTGAGGTTATAGACATAACTACTCCTCCAAATAACACTACTTTTAAAATACTGATCAGACAACTTAGAGAAGCCATAGATAAAATCGCTAAATTGAAAAGGGAAGAGTTAGTTGAAAGAAAGAAGTTAAGTGATCTCATGGATATGTATCATGGGACTCTTGTGAAATCCAAGTTCATTTCTAAGAGATTTATACCTCTCCACATGCATCTTAAGAACCTATACATACATAATATAACTTACCAAAGTCAGATCAGGGGGTAAAATATGGAGCTGCAACCTTCCAGGGAAGAGGTAGCCAAGGGGAATCTGGATGTGTTGGCCCAAGTTGCCAGAAAAAGGAGTTCCATACTCAGAAAGTAAAAGATGAAGTGTCTTAAATAATTTCATTTTTGGGCAATGATTGTTTCTTTCATTTTTGGAGATGATTGGTGAAGTATGATGCCTATGACTAAGTTTTCACTCATACACCAAACAATGAAGTTTTACAGGCATATTTAGATATGAAGATGGTGTTTTGGAGCTCTACTAGAAAAATTTAGCAGGTACATGAAAGTTTGCAATGCCTCGCGTTGTGAACTATTTTATGTAGTCAAGCCTTGTGAACTTCACTGTGAACTGGCTAATACAGTTGGCGCTACAAAATATGTTGCAAACTTTTGTTTTGTAGATTTCAAGAGGATCAACGATTTCCAGATGGCTAGAGGAGTATGGGATAGCTGCTTGGAGGTTAGTTTAAAGTTGGAGGGGCACATGAAAATAAGAATATGCACTCAAGGGACACATCATCAATCCTATTAAAGATGTTGGGGTAGTTACCAGCATTAAGCCTAGCTTTTAGCAGTCAGCTATTTTTTTTGAACAATTGTAGTTACCTTAACTTCATGATGTGGGAATCTTATGCTAGAGGATGGGGTTCAAATTGTACAATTTTCATTCATATACTAGTCTATAAGAGGGGAATTAGAATTCATTGTATAGGTTTGAATGATTAATGTAAGACTCTTTTTGGTGATATACTGATGTGACAAAGCCAACTCTATTTTTTATGTATCATACTTGATGAATTTTTGTCTAATAGAAGTCAGTTTCTTTCCTGCTATCTTGTTTCTCTCTTACTCTGAAATTCATTGTCATTGAATGCTTCAATTGATGTTTTATAGTTGTATCACAATGGAGGTTTGATTGTGATGTTGTTATAATGTTTCTCAGAGTTTAAGATTTGATTAAAGAAGTTCTTCTGTCTAAATATTTTCCTTCATTGGTCTAGTAGTAATTCCTCATGCTAATAGTAGACTTACTTCATTTTTCTCACTAAAGTCTTCCTTCTATCCACATTACTCTTTAAAACCCTGATCCAAGTTAGACAAGACCTCTTTTACTGATACATCTTATCTAGAATTTTCTGTGATTTACATTGTTGGGATGAGTTTTATGCATTTGACACCTTATTTTAAAACTTACCTTACAAACCTATTGATTGGTATTGAGCTTCCACTTTATCATTCAAAGTGTAACTTCCAATACTAACAGGTCCAATGGACCTGGTACAGTCCTGAGAATTCCACTTGGGAGCACGAAGAGGCCATGTAGGTAGAATACCTGCATCTTTTTGAAGATTTTTGAAAATCTTGTTGTAATATGTAAATATGATGCACTGAGGACAATGCATAAATAAGGGGAGGGGATTGTAATACCCCAAGGTCGATCCCCTACTAAATTGTGATTATGTTTATAGGATGGTGAGCCAAGTTTTATAAGTTGGGAGGCTTATGTGAATATTATCCTGGAGAGCCTAGATCTCTTAAGGTACTAAGCTCCACTAGGTAGGGGAAGGGAAGGGGCTAAGATACTAGGAAAAAGGGATAAGCTTGAGGGATTAACTGAAAAGGGATATTATATTATTATTTCATAAAGACTATGGTGAGGATAATTGCTTTATCCTAAGTCTCATGGAAGAGGGGATGAATCCCAAGTGGAGAGAAACGAGCTCCAGGAGACCCTTGTGTCAATCATGGCACATGAAAATATAAGGGGGGGGGGGAGTCTGTTATGCATATTTTGGTTCCTCACGAAATTAAAATTCACGCACTCAACATTATCCCCATCATTGAACCTCCTTCATGATCAACCTATGTAACTTGCATGCACATGTACTTGCTTGAGCCCATACCCTGCCTTAAGGTTGGTTGTTGTTGCCATAATTTGTGCCATAACTGAGCTATGTTGTTGCTATAAGCCTTACCTGTTTGACGTAGGATATGGACAGAAGAAGCAGGTTTTCAGGCCTGTGGGTTTTTAAGAGGCGGCTTGTCATGCCTATGGATTGAAGAAGAAGGTTGTTAGGCCTGTGAGAAACTCTCTCCAGGTGAGAGAGATTGTTGGGAAAGTGATTTCTCCTAGAGGGAGCCCAACAACATCTACAGAGCTATGAGAATTATTGTTTGGCTTGTTGGTGAATACCTAGAAGGGAAGTGGAGAAACCGATGGTGTTGGACAACTGAGAGGGGGGGGGGGGTGAATCAGTTGTTACTATGATTAAACTATGCCCATTTTAAACTCTTTACAAAACACTCAATGACGATCACAATAATGAAAAAATGTAAGAAATAGAATATTCAACATCAATAACACACATGAAATATATAGAGACAAATATTTCCCAAGGAAACCCATAAAGGGAAAAAAAAATTCTTCTTGATATGATAAGTAATCTTTATTTTATGTACAATATCATTCTTATGATCTCCAACTCCTCTTGAGGCTACAACCTCTATTTTACAAGAAAATGTTTTCTAAGAGCACCAACTCTCTGGTTTCTAGCACCCACTAGAAGGAAGCACCAACTCCCTGAATGTTCCAACACCAACTAGATGGAAACTACAACTTCCAGTCACACAGGAACCAACCTATATACCAGAGAACAATAGTTCTCCCTTGCACCACCCTTCCACCCTGGTTTTTCTGGCTGTAACCAGATGGAAGATACAACTCCTTATGTTCAAGCACCCACTTGAAACTTTGAGGACAACAGTCCTCCCTAGCACCTCCCTAGCACCCTAAAATATCAATATTTATTTTCTTGAATTTATCATAGAGATACATCATTTATCTATGTATTACCATTCTCATCACTATTCTACTACACTGCTTTGCTCTACCTACATCAGTGTCTCTCTCCTCACGTCTTCTTCACTTTCTGTTCTTCTCTCAGATATGAATTTATGTTTCTTGCTTCTTCTGCACTTTATGTGATGTGTATTATTTACAGTCTATACACCATGCCTCTTTTGTGCGCTTCAGCTCCTGCACACAACATGCTTCTACCCGCATGAATCACACTCAATAGTAGCACCCATCTCTTCTCTATTCTGCATTTTTTTATACTCTTTGTGCACCTTCTGCAAACTTCATGCCACGCCTCTTCACTGTGTCACAATTCTCATTATAGGTTGTTCACTTCATCTAATCCTCCTGAATTCATGGCTACCCCACTGCATACATTCACTTCTCTATTATGCATGTATTTCTCATGTTCAATCATCTACTTGATCATCATACTAACTCTTCATATTCTCTGGCTGTTATTCAAGGTTCTTTGGCTTCTCTGCTAGTTATCTTGAGAATCCTTTGTTTCTCTATCAGTTGCAATTCTTCGTCCTCTCTGCAAATTACAGTCAGTCAGTTTGGGATCCTTTGGCTCCTAATCCCCTTCATTCTCATGATTGTTGGGTGTGACCTCTGGCTAATCACTTCGGGACTTTGCGTTTTAGGTCATCTGTCGTGAGTCACCCTGATTCTCCCAAGTCTCGATCCCCTAAAATCTGAAGTGGAGCTTAGAGACGTGATGGCTCTTCCCGAGATATGACCTTGGGCGATGAGTTCATGTGACCATTTGATTTCAGGTGTGTTTTCCCTTGGGTTATGGAAGCAAGCGAAGATTAAGGGAGAAAGGGAAAATGCAAACTTTGTGGAAGACACAGTGAATGATACTGGATCGAAGTGAGAAAAAGAGCAGGAAATATGGAGAGAAGTTCAAGAGAACAATCCGTTGGATGAGGAAATCGAGGATGACAGATCAGAAAGGAATATGGATCATGGACAAATCAACAAGTGAAAGAATATGTTAATAGATTCTTTGAAGCACTGTCCATGAAGGAAAGAAAGACAGGCTGGTGAAGCCCTAAAAACACAGGTCAATTTGACTTAGGGTTTGAGACACCTAGGGTTTTGGTATATAGGGTTTTGACACTTAGGTTTTAACCTAACGGTGTTTGAAAGCTATTGTAAGGTATAAATAAAGGTCTAGAGGACCCGTGATCGGTTGGTGCTAGGTTGGTTGAGAGTTCATTGTTATTGTATGATTGAGTGAGTACTACTGTGTGAGAGAGAAGTGTTGAGTGCGGGAGCCTTCTAGTATTGTAAGATCTTTGGTTGGGTGCAAAGATCAACCCTACAGCTGGCTGCACATGGAGGGGAGAGAAAGACAGAGAAGAAGAAAATATTTACTAGCTAAGAGCATAGATAAGAACTGTATGCTTCCATCTTAATCTATCATAAAGCACATTTCTGTGGATGTAGCCCTAGGGAGAGGGTGAACCATGCATATCTTGTGTTATGTGTGATTGATGTTGTGGTATCTATCTTTTGATATGTTGCTATTGTGATATTGTGTTAGATCTGAAATATAACTTGCACATTAGGTTTAAGGAAGATAAAGGATAACTAGATGGTTGTGTGTTGTTTCTTTGAATCCACTTTGCATTCCTTCTGGTTGTAGACACCTATGTCCTGCAACGCCCTATATCTACTTCAGGTGAGACTGCATATGATTCATAGGTGTTTCCTAAAGTGCCAGTAGTTAGGGCTTGTTGGTACGCTGTTAGAGTTGAACCATGGGTTTGCCCCTATCCATACAAATGGTTCCATTGCTGAGATGAGAATATTCTTGAGGGAATGTCAAGGTGGTTTCCATCAAAGACAGAGATTTAGAAGTGGATAGAATATCAACAAAAGGACTTCGATGAAGCCCAAGAAAATAAACCTAATCTTATACAGAGGATTGGTTGGGAAGATATATGTTTATTGATATACATGAGATTTTATTTGGAGGAATCCATAAGGAGCTATATGAATGGCTAGCTAGGTTAGCAGATACCCAATTCAAAGTCAGACTCAAACAACCTGTGGTTTGGATGTTGATGTTGATCAAGAAGGTCAAGAGAGTTGATAATGTCATGTCAAGAGCAGTAGATAATTGGTTAGCACAATTAGAGGGTATATCACTAAGTTTGTTGTTGATAGAGTGGAATTGTATAGCCAAGCATAAAGATATTTCTTTAAGGGACCTAGACGAAATTTTTTACATTTTCTGAAGTTGAAGATGAAGATTCTATTGCATGAGAAGAACATCTTGAAGATACAGTAATCGGTCAGATAATAACAGATAAATGTTCAAAAATTCAGACAACGACAGCGACAGTGACACATAGGCTGAACATACGTGCAGTGGGAAAGTATGTAGAGAAGTTCACCTTGCGAACCTGTTTAAACATAACTATGAAGATGAAGGGTTCTATAGTGGAGAAGAGGCAGATCTGACAGACGAAGAGCATTCAAAATCTACTAGGACAGAGGAACCTCGCCAAGAAGAGCTAGAAATTTCAAGAACTACGCCGACTGTTGAAGTAAGTACTATTATCCCTCCTGTTAGTACAACAATGTTAAGTAACCATAGTAACCTAAGTCATCAGAATGTTCAGAGCACTGTCACTAGAAGTCCACCACATACTCAGTCAGGAAACCTAGGAAGACTATGGAAGATGAGATGAGGTTACCCACCTTTATAGGAGATGGATCTGAAGATCTTGATCAACACCAACTTCTATGTGAAGCTGTGTGGAGTATTAAGAACATCATCGATGAAGCTGTCAAACAGGCTTAGTTCAACACTAGCCTAGGAGATTGCGACTAAGCTGGTAAATGAAATTTGTCCAAGGAGCTACACCTAAACCGCTGAATACCATTAAGACTGCGCTAACTACCAAATTCAAGAAACCTAAATCAGAGTCGTAGTGCATAACAGAACTAAAATAAATCAAGAAGAGAACGATTGAACCTATGTGGGAGTTTGATCATAGATTTAAGACCTTGATAGGCCATTTGAGTTTTCAGATCCCAGATGAGTAGAACAAGGAATAGTTCATTGTTTCCCTCTTTCCACACATCAGAGTTCCTCTGATGCAAAAAAATATTACTTCACAAACTGAGGCACTAGAGATCTCCATGAAATTAGAATCAGTCCCTCTGGGAGAATCCATCTAAGGTATAAGTCAAATCTTGAGTCAGCTAACTAGTTTGTCTCTATAGGTCGAAGATATGAAGAAAGACAAGGGAAAAGATAAAAGAGAAGACATATTGTGTATCAGATGCAAATCATAAGGCCATGATAAGGAACATTGTCCCTTATTTTAGGAATACTTGGCCTCTGGAGCTTCGAGCCCTTTGAAGCAAGTTACCCTACCCTGGTGCGAGGTATGTAGAAACCGACATAGCCTTGGTGAATGTTACTATCTAAAAAAATATGTCTAGACACCCACAAATATGTATTGCACGTTATGTAATTTGGTAGGACATGATGACAGGGATTGTAGGTCTTACGATCTCATGCATGAAAGGTCAAGGGATATATACAAAATTCAAGGTGAAGTACAACAAGAAGGAAGCACTGGGCAGTATAATTCCCCCGAGAGAGGAAACTTCAACCCTTAGCGTGGATTCCGAGGAAGAGGAAGAGGAGGAGGTATGGGTCGAGGTCAAGGAAATATCATTTGTTATAAATGCGCAAAACCAAGACACTTGGAAATGGATTTTCAGAACCCTTGTACCACTTGCAGCTACTGCAACTCATTCAAGCATGTTGTTGAGAAATATCCAACATTGTTGGATAAGCTTCAGGAGAAACGAGGAGGAAATCAAAAAATACAACTAATGAAAGTAGAACATCATGGAGCAGATCCCAGATTATTTGTTATCACATGAGGAGGTGTTGTTACAGGAGAAGACATAGTGATCCAAGGAAAGACTACAGAAGAATCAAGAGTAAGGAAAGATGTAAAGAAGACACAAGAATTTGACCCAAGTAAAGAGAAGAAGATATTTGAGGAAGCAAGAAAGGAATTCAGAAGAGATCAAGATTCTTCATCAAAGGTTCAACCAAAAGTAAGAGAATATGGAATTCCTCTGGAATTTGATCAATATACTTCACCCGGACAAGGAAAAGAGGTGAGTAAAATTGTTGGTTTCTTGTATACATGTATTGAGTTGATTAAAGATGAAAAAGCCATACAACAACTACAAAATATGGTCAGACAGTATGAGATAGGAAGGGTATATGATTTGTTGAATAAAGGAGTACATAAACTATCCAAGAAGAGAAGGACAAATAAAGAACTACACCTTAATGCTCATATTGGAGAGTACGATATAGAGTATGTGGTCCTCGACTTAGGGTCGGAGGTCAATGTCATGACGAAGCAGACCTGGGAATTGATGGGAAAACCTAAGTTGATATATTCCCCTATTAGTCTTAGGATGGCTAATCAGCAAGTTGTTATCCCCTTTGGAAGACTGGATCATGTCCCTGTGGACATCGATGGAGTAACAACGTTTGCAGACTTTGAGGTGATTGAGATAGTTGATGATAATTGTCCTTACCCTTCACTATTAGGAATTCATTGGGCTTTCAATAATTCCACTTTGGTTGATTTAAAGAAAATAAGAATGACATTTGAAAGAGATGGCCTTAGGGTCATTGCACCTTTGGACACTGATGAAGATCAGAGATACACATAACCCATCAGAGAAGAAGACCACACATGTGAGCTAGAAAACATATACAAACTGACAATAAGACAACAAGACTATATTAATCCTACAACAGATGGGAATTTGAGATGGAAAAGTGACAACGCATGCTCATGAAATTGAGACTAAGCACTGGAGAACTGGAAAAAAAAATGTATGAATTATCTAGAAGGAGATGTGCTAGATTAATCAGGGAAGTCCACTCGATTGGCACAACAGTAAGTAAATTTCCCACCTTTGATGGTCTAAATCATTTAGAAGCATTCTTGTTGGAATTTGAAGAAATTGTACCACTACCACAAATATTGTTGGCAATAAGTGGTTTGAGGACAACCCACTTTTTGCCCCACAACTCACTACAAGACTCCACGCATCCTTTCTCCAGAACTGTGGTTTCGATTGCGGTCTGCTCATGAAAAATTAAGGCCTGAGCATGATCTGGCTTCGCAATGGAGCATTACTGTCGATATCATAATATTGACGGTGCTCTTGAATGGATGGTTCATATCTTTCATCTCAAGTCTATGGACCATATCTCTCCTTCCTCCATCAACGGTTGAGGTTTCCTTCAAGGTTCAGGCTATGGGAGATTCAAATCTCAAACCCTGTTGCTGCTAACTGGATATCTTCTAGAAAGGAAGATCTCTTGAAATCTATCCTCTTCAATCGACGGATCTGCCTTATTTCCTTTTTCTATGAGCAATCCTTAGTCTCAACAATTAGATGACAGGTGGCCCTCCAAACCAACGGACGAGATCGATTTCGCCTTTTGGGCTTCGGGAGTTTTGATTTTCAAACTCCGCTTTCTCCCAGAGCATTTCACCCAGGTTCCATGATCCAATGACGTGTGTCTCTCATGGATCAATGGTCGAGATCTCCTTTGGGTTTCCAAACTTCAGAGATTTCAATTCTCAACCTCCACTTGCTCAAAATGATTTTAGCCGGAGTCCATAGATTCTTGGCATGTGTCCTCATCGAATCAACGGTCCTCGTTCACTTCGGGACTTTGGCACTTCGGTAATCTCAAACCTTTCTCCTTCACATTTTCCCGGAGAAGTTTTTCCCGAAGTTCACGATCCGTTGACATGTATCCTGCTACATGATCAACGATCGATAATACACCCGAGATGATCTTCAAATTGGATGACTCATATCCACTTCAGGTCTTCGACATTCGGGACTTCGGGTCTTTGTACGAGTACTGGTGGTAAAAATCCCGAAGAAAAACTCCCAAAGTGACATAACTCTTACGTCACTTGATGAGGTGTCACGAGCCGAGAAGCCACCACATGTCACTTGGATTTGTGATTTACACGTACTTGAAATGCCGAATGAACTTGACACTTGTTATTGTCTGATTGTGCCATGTGTCCTTAATAACATGGTCTGCCACGTATCCTTGATGACATGGTCTGTTGACATGGTCTGCCACATTTCCTTGAGGATGATATTTTATTACATAGATCTGCCTGATCTAACGGTCATTGTCTGATCTCCAGATTTGACGACTGACGGAACTTTGCATTCTAGGGATTTCAAATCTCAAACTTTCAAGAGCATAACCTCCCCGCATATCTATATCCAAAGTGAATGTTTTTCGTTCGATCAGGATCTTGGATCGAGGGATCGATCTTTCTGTGATTCAACTTTGCTAGCTTATCCTATCCTTCCACTCAAAATTGATCCGATGACTGACGAAACTTCGCATTCCAGAGATTTCAAATCTCAAACTTTGTCTGATACCTTCCTACCATTCCAACAACATGCATTATGTCTCGATGATATGTTGTGATGTACAATAGGATACCTATCATAGACCTATATGAACTCTGATCAACATCAGGTGAATCATCATCCTTGCTTAACTTACATCCAGTGACCATAGGTGTGCTCATAGGTTTAGAATCTTCCATTTGAAACCTTTTCAACATTTATCTTAGATATTTTTCTTGAGAAAGAAATATTCCTTTAGATCTCTGAGTAATTTGTATGCCAAGAAAAAATGGCAGTTCCCCTATCATAGACATTTCAAATTCAGACTGCATGGCAGAAGCAAACCATTGTACCAATGAAGCATTATTACTACTGAAGATGATGTCATCTACATAGACCAATACAGTGAGAATATAATTACCCTCTGTTTTTATATATATATTGTTGACAATTGTTCCTCTCTTTAACCCTTTGTCTTGTAGATACATATCCAGTCTGTGATACCAGGCACGAGGAGCTTGTTTCAACCCATATAAGGCTTTCTTTAGCTTGCAGACAAAGTTAGGGTTATCTGACAGTTGGAAGCCTTCTGGTTGTTCCATATAGACTTCTTCTTTTAGATCTCTATTTAGAAAAGTTGACTTGACATCCATTTTATAGACTTTAAACTTCTTATGAAAAACATAGGCAAGAAATATTCTAATATCTTCTAATATTGCTACAGGCACAAATGTTTCATCAAAGTCCAGTCCTTCTATTTGAGCATATCTTTTGTAGACCAATCTAGCCTTATTTCTTACAATATTTCCTTTCTCATTCATCTTATTTTTGTAGACCTACTTGGATCCTATTAAATTTTTATTTGTTGGCCTAGGAACGAGTTCCTGAGTGTCATTCTTTTCAATCTGGTCCAGTTCCTCATTCATTGATTTTAACCAGTTTACATATTCACTAGCTTCATTAATTTTTTTAGGTTCCACCATGGATATGAAGGCTATATGTGATCGCTCAGTGTTTTTGATTATCCTTCTCCTAGTTTGTACACCTTTTTCTTTCTCACCAATTATCTGACATGCAAGATGATTCTTTTGAGTAATTCTGGAGGAAGAATTTGATGTTGTCTGTTGATTTGAGTTTTCCTGAGTATTTGCATCTTCATCTGACTCCAAGTCTTCTTGTTCTGATTCTTGGACCTGTTCAGCTTCAACTTCACCTATATCCTTTATTGTTGATTCAATATTGTTCACCTCTCTTACTGGGACTCCTTCATCAACTTTTATGTCAATACAATCAACCAATTTATACAACCTCTTATTATAGCATCTCTATCCTTTACTGTTTGTAGCATACCCTAAGAAGATGCCTTCACCATCCCTGTCATCATACTTGCCAAGATTCTCATTATTATTCTTTATGTAGCACTTACTCCCAAAGACTTTGAAGTGCTTGATTGTAGCAGGTCTTCCATGCCACAGTTCATAAGGTGTCTTGTCACTATGTGGTCTGAGGTGATATTTATTAAAAATATGGATTGATGTGTGTATTGATTCTACCCAATAGGTTTGACCAATGTTTTTCTCATTTATCATTGACCTAGCCATTTTTTGAACTATTATGTTTTGCCTCTGAACTACTCCATTTTGTTGTGGGGTTCTTGGGATTGTGTATTCTCTTTTGATCCCATGTTTATCACAAAACTCCTTGAAATCACTTGACATAAATTCTCCTCCTCTGTCTAATCTCACAACCTTTAATTTGTTGCATGTTTGATTCTCAGTTAAATCCTTAAATATTTTAAATTTCTCAAATGCTTCAGCTTTTTCTTCGAGGAAAGAATTCCAAGTGAGTCTGGAGTAATTATCAATGATCAGCATGAAGTAGTTTTTCTTCCCTGTGCCTTCCTATCTTGATGGTCCACATAGATCCATATGAACTAATTGGAGTGGTTTCTCTATTGAAGTAGAGTTATTGGATTTAAACTGTGTCCTAGTTAGCTTTCCCACTTGACAGGGATTACACAGAATCTTGTGGCTTTGATATTCTTGGAAGATATTTTACTACCTCAAGATTTTTTTATCTTGATTAAGTGCTCAAAGTTTAGATGTCCAAGTATCCTATGCCATAACCATCTCTTATCATGTTTTCTTAGATGACACTCTTCTTTATCTTCTTTCAGCACATATGCATTATTATCTATCCTTATGCCTTTAGCCACCACTTGCCCTGAATTTATAGAATTTATCTTACAATCTTTGGAAGTGAACACCACTTCACATCCTCTGTCAAACATTTGAATTAAACTGACAAAATTATGTTTCAACCCATCTACAAGCAGGACATTCTGGGCTTTTCCTTTGCCATTACTTAAACTCACCATCCCTTTACCCTTGATTTTACCTGGTTCATCATTTCCAAAGGTCACATTTCATGTTTTTCCTTTACTTATAGACAAAAAATTATCCTTGTCTCCAGTCATGTTCTTGGAACATCCACTATCTATATACAAGGGTCTTTTGTTTTTGAGCTGAAAGTACTAGACCGCAATTTTCACTATTTTTCTTTTTCCACGTGCTGGCATTTTAAGCTAAGGGTTTTATCTTTGTATCTGTTTTGTAATTCTTTAGATGGTAGTTTGCATCTTTGTGGCTGAAGTTATGACAGTTATAACATTCGATCTCATTGTTCAGTAGGTCAAAGTGATTGGTTCTACATTGTCTATTCATTGGCTGCTTAGTTCTATGTTGTAAATATTGTTTATTTCTTGACCTCCTTAATTGCATATCTCTAAACTTAATTTGACAATTTGCAATCTTATGACCAAAATTAGAACAGTAAAAGCAGTAACCATAGAAGAAATTTTGGTACCTAAAGGGTAGATTTCTTCTTGGAAATTATTTCTCCATCTTCTAACCTCTTTGTTTTTTATCAGGGATCATCTTGTCTTTATTATCTTTTGGTGATAGAGTACTCTCATGGTTTGATTGGTTGTTGACTTGGAACTTGATCATCTTTACTGGCTCTTTGCTTTCTATCTCTTTGTTTCTTGAACCACTTACATAGCCTAAACCAGTCTTCAACAAAGGAGATCTATGTTTGTTCAGAATGTCATTTAGTTTTGCTGATGCTTTAATGCTTGGAAGATTTTGGAGATACAATGCTTTAAAATTCTCCATCTCTTTTCTGGTTTTTACTACCTCTTCTTCCAAGGCTTCACATCTTGGCTTCTTTTCTGATAATTATTGTTTCAAGATGTCCTATCTCTTCTTTTCCTCTTCAAACTCCACCTTTAGAAGGGAAAAGTCTTCATTAGTTTTTTTAGCATTCTTTTCAAACTACATCAACAACTGTTTTTGTTTTCTCTTCTCGATTCAGTGTCTTTCAATCTCTTCTAAGGCACTGATTAGTTCACCTTCCATATCAACCACATATTCTTCATCATTAACATCACTTCCTGTGTTTTTATTATCATAATCCTCTTTGGACATAAGCACAAAGTCATTAACTTTATCTTCACAAGAAGAGTCACTATCTATGTCTTCTGAAGAGTCATCATTGTTTACACATAGACTTTTCTTTTTACCAAATCTCCTGGGTTTTTACTTCTTTCACCTTCAGAATTCTGATCATGCTTCTTGTGTGGACCCTTATATGCAAAGTGGCCTATATTTCCACTATTAAAACACTTGAAGGGAAACTTTCCTGATCCTTTCTTTAGTCTTCTCACAATTTTTTCTTCAATTTCATTAGGCTCAGATTCCTGATTCTTATCTGCTTTAAAAGAAGCTTCTCTAGTGTTGGATTTATCTTTACCTATCCTCATTTCATATGAAGTCAACATTCCTAGAAGTTGATAAAAAATTAAATCTTTTAGATCATTAAGTTCTTCTATAGCACAGACCTTTGGGTTGAACCTATTTGGAAAAGATCTCAAAATTTTCTG
The DNA here is from genome assembly GCA_000966675.3 of Picea glauca. NCBI lineage: Eukaryota > Viridiplantae > Streptophyta > Pinopsida > Pinales > Pinaceae > Picea > Picea glauca. The sequence goes on from JZKD02S0033382.1 coordinate 354,028, forward strand.
AACTAAAAAGGCTTCCTTAATTTTTTCACCAAGAGATTTCATTGCATTTACTAGTTCTTCAACTCTCAGAAAGTACTTCCAAATAGTTTCATATTATTTCATCTGTAGTTGTTCAAACTGTACTCTGTAGGTTTGAATCTTGGCATCCTTTAACTTCTCATTACCTTCAGAACTACTAATGAGTTTGTCTCACATGTCTTTGGAAGTTTCTAAGTGCATAAATTTTACAAATTCTGCTTCTGCAAGCCCACTCAGAATAACATTCATAGCCTTAGAGTTGAAGCTGAATTCTATATTTTCATCCTTATTAGCTAGTACAACTGGATTTACATAACTAGTCTCTACCACATGTCAGACATCTGCACCTAAAGCCATTATGTAGGTTCTCAACCTAACCTTCCAGAAGGAAACGTTTGTTCCATTGAACAGAGGGGCCTTATTGGTTGAAGTTTCTTAATGGCTTGACATGTTTACGCTTATTGATCTACCTTTAAATAAAAGGAACCGTCTCTGATAACAATTTTTGGACAACTGAGACGGGGGGGTGAATTAGTTGTTATTGTGCTTAGACAATTATGCCCATTTTAAACTCTTTACAGAACACTCTGATGATCACAATAATGCAGAGATGTAAGAAATAGAATATTCAACATAAATCACACACATGAAATATGTAGAGACATATATTTCCTGAGGAAACCCATAAAGGGAAAAACCTCTTCTTCTTGATATGATAAGTAATATTTATTTTCTATACATTATCATTCTTATGAGCTCCAACTCCTCTTGAGGCTACAACCTCTATTTTACAAGCAACAAATTTCTGAGAGCACCAACTCTCCAGTTTCTCTAGAACCCACTAGAAGGAAGCACCAACTCCCTCAGTGTTCTAGCACCAACTGGATGGAAGCTACAACTTCCAGTCACATAGGCACCAACCTATATACCAGAGAAAAATAGTTCTCCCTTACACCACCCTTCCACCCTAGTTTTTCTGGATACAACCAGATGGAAGCTACAAATCCATGTGTTCAAGCACCCACTTGAAACACTGAGGAAAATATTCCTCCCTAGAACCTCCCTACCACCCTGAAAAATAAATATTTTATTTTTGTTGGTATGTTTACAAGAAGAGCGTGCTTGTCATTGATGGCAAGAACAACAACAACGATGGCAAACAGGTAGACAAGGAATATCAGTAGATAGACAGGCAAGGAAGAAAAACAACAATTGAAAGGCAAGATCAAAGCATTGATTAGACTCCATTTCAGAGTTTCCGCTACTGAGATTTCGGATACCGGGAGTTGGGGATGTCAAGAACTCTTACTACAGGAGTCCCGAAGTCACGAAACCCAAAGTCACAAAATGTCAAAGACTCCATACTGGAGGTTTGGATACCGAGAGTTGGAAATGTCAAGGACTCTCACAAAAAGAATCCTGAAGTTGTGAAGTGCGAAAAGCCGAAAAGTTGAGCTGACTCCATTTCAGAGTTTCGTAGATAGGGAGGTGGAGTTGTTAATAACTCTCATGTCAAGAATGTCAAAATCGTGATGTGAGAAATCACGAAGAGATCTGGATCGTCGAATCATTTAGAGTGTGGACCGTTGATCCGACTCCATTTCGGAGCTTCAGATACTGGGAGTTGGAAGAGTCAAGTGACGAGACTCTTCATCACAAGAGTCCCGAAGTGGCGAAATGTGAAACGCCAAAATCTTGAATCAGGCACAAGGAAAGATCGTGAAGTGTCGAATTCACGACAATATCTGGACTGTTGGGTCCATAGGACACGTGACGATAGATCACCATTTTTCCTACTGTAAAGTCAAAGGAATAGGGTTCCCTAACCTCTCAAACTCGCAACAGGAATTCACGACATGCGAAATAACGAAAGTCCAAAATGCGAAATGCCGAAATGATCAGAGCTAGTGCAACCAAGCTCCATTTCGGAGCTTCGGATACCAGGACATGAAGCATCAAGAAATAATTTCCACAGGAACGCCAAAGTGCCGAAAAGAGAAATCACGAAAGCACTATATGGATAAGCGCTTGATTACCTCTCATAGTCACATGGTCGAAGAGATGTAGAGAAAAGCTTGAAGTGGCAAGCTCCTTTTTCGGAGTTTTGAAGATCGTGACTTGGAGAGTCAAGATGCCACACAGTAGGATTGCCAAAATGACAAAATGAAAAACACGTTTTGGCTCAGCCTGTAGTCATATCCATTGGTCACATCAGTGGGAGATGGAGGAAGGAGCTAGTGCAGGCAAGCTCCATTTCGGAGGTTCAGGGATTAGGACATTAAGAGTAACGAAATATTTACCACGAGGATCCTGAAATGATGAAGTGCGAAATGGTGAAACGAAGGCAAGATTCAATGAAGTCAATTCAATGGTGCATATGAATTTGAATAAGATCGGAGGGCCACTATTGTACTTCACAGTGTAATTGCTAGAAACAAATTATGGTTTCTTCCAGAGGATGAGCTCGTCTATGACAGAGAAGACGAAGAGTCTCAACTGCCAGAGAAGCTAAGGAATTTCGATATAACACCGAGTGATGATGGATGCAGGGGTGAAACCGCCGGAGAAGCTGAAGAGTTACCATGATGATCAGGCAGAGCACTCATAATGAGCAGGAGATGCAAAACAGAGAGAGAAAACGTGGCACATAGGAGATGGGATAGTTGTGGAAGAGTGAAGTGGAGAAAACACCCTGATGTGGAGGAGATTGTGGGGGATAGGATGTAAGAGCAAGGAGAAGATTGCATGCACAAGGTGCACATAGACTATAAGAATGTTGAACAAATAAGAAATGGGGGTTGTTGTTGGGTGTGCTTTAGGTGTGAAGAAGGAGGCAAAGCATAGTAACAAAAATGTACAGAAGGGGAATGGTGCATTGAAGGGACATGGCGCAGAGAAAATAAAAGGAAAAAGAACATAAAGCGCAAGGAGTGTGCCGAAGACATTGATGCAGACAGAGCAGTGCAATGTAGCAGAACAATGATGAGACCAGTAAGCCATTGAAGAACTTTATATCACTGTAATAAGTCATAATAGCAAAGATTTATATTTCAGGGTGGTAGTGAGGTGGTAGGGAGGACTGTTGTCCTCGAAGGTTCAAGTGGGTGCTTGAACAAAGGAAGTTTTAGCTTCCATCTGGTTGCAGCCAGAGAAACCAGGGTGGCAGTGTGGTGCAAGGGAGAACTGTTGTTCTCTGTTATACGGGTTGGTTCCTGTGTGATTGGAAGTTGGTGTTTCCATCCAGTTGGTGCTGGAACACTTAGGGAGTTGGTGCTTCGTTCTAGTGGGTGCTAGAGAAACTAGGGAGTTGGTGCTTCCTTCAAGTTGGTGCTAGAGAATCCAAAGAGTTGGTGCTCTCATCAAGTAGCATCATTCATAAAAAAGGTTGTAGCCTCATTATGAGTTGGTTCTCATATGTATGATAATGTAAAGAATATACAGATTACTTATCATATAAAGAAGAAGAGGTTTTTACCCTTTATGGGTTTCCTCGGGAAATATCTGTCTCCGTGTATCCAATATGTGTGGATGATGTTGAATGGTCTATTTCTTACTTCCCTGCATTATTGTGATTGTCATTAAGTGATCTGGAAAGAGTTTAAAATAAGTATTATTGTTTAAGAGTGGTTACAACTGATTCACCCCCCCCCCCTCTTAGTTGTCCAACACTTTCTTGAATTTATCAGAGTGATACAACATTTATCTATGTCTTACCAGTCTCATCACTATTCTGCTACACTATTATGCTCTACTTGCATCAATGTATCTCTCCTCGTGTCTGTTGCACTTTCTCTTCTTCTCTCAGATATGCATTTTTGTTCCTTGCTTCTTCTGTGCTTTATGCTCTGTGTCTTATTTCCATTCTATGCACCACACCTCTTCTATGCACTTTGGCTCTTGAACACAGTAGGTTTCTACCCACATGAATCACACTCAACAACAACACCCATCTCTTCTCTATTTTTTTTATACTCTCTATGAATCTTCTACATACTTCATGCTATGCCTCTTCACTACATCATAGTTCTCCCTACAGGTCATTCAATTCATCTCATCCTCCTGACTACATGGCTACCCCACTACATACATTCACTTCTTTGTTTTTCATGTATTTCTCAAGTCGATTCATCTTCTTGATCATCATACAAACTCTTCATCTTCTTTGGTTGTTATTCAAGGTTCTTTGGCTTCTCTGCCAATTATCCTGAGAATCCTTTGTTTCTTTGTCAGTTGCAATTCTTCGTCCTCTCTGGCAGTTATAGTCAACCGGTTTAGGCTCCTTTGGCTCTTAAACCCATTCCTTCTCATGACCACTAGTTGTGACCTAGGGCCAATCACTTCGAGACTTCGTGTTTTCGGTCATATGTCGTGAGTCACCCTGTTTCTCCCAACTCCCAATCTCTTAAACTCCGAACTGGAGCTTAGCGACATGTTAGCTCTTACCTAGATATGACCTTGGATGATGAGTTCATGTGACCACGTGATTGTGGGAGGGTCTATAGGCGGTTTGAGGACAACCCAGTTTTTTCCCCGTAATTCACTACAAGCCTCCATGCATTCTCTCTCCAAAACTGTGGTTTCGATTGTGGCCCGCTCAGGAAAAATTAAGGCTCGAGCATGTTCTGGCCCCACAATGGAGCATGACCATTGATCTCATGATCTTGACAGTGCTCCTGAATGGATGGTTCAGATATTTCCTCTCAAGTCTACGGACCAGATCTCTCCTTCCTCAATCAACGACTAAGGTTTCCTTTGTGGTCTGGGCTCCGAGAGATTCAAATCTCAAACCCTATTGTTGCTGACTGGATATGTTCTGGAATGGAATATCTGCTGACATATGTCCTCTTCAATTGAGGGCTCTGCCTTCTTTCCTTTTTCCACACACGATCCTTAGTCTCAATGATTAGATGACACATGGACCTCCAAACCAACGGACGAGATCGATTTCGCCTTTCGAGCTTCAGGAGTTTCAATTTTCAAACTCCGCTTGCTCCCGGAGTAGTTCACCCAAGGTCCATAATCCAACGATGTGTTTCCCTCTCAGATCAATGGTCAAGATCTCCTTCGAGTATCCAGACTTCGGAGATTTCAATTCTCAACCTTCGCTTGCTCAGAATGCTTTTATCCAAAGTCCATAGATTCCTGCCATGTGTCCTCCTCGAATCAATGGTCCTCCTTCACTTTGGGACTTCAACACTTCGGCAATATCAATCCTTTCTCCTTCTCTTTTTCCAGGAGAATTTTCTCCCAGAATTCATGATCCGTTGACATGTATCCTACTACACGATCAACGATCAAGAATACACCTGAATGATATTCAGATCGAATGACTCATATCCACTTCGAGTCTTCAACATTCGGGATTTTAGGTCTTTTCGTGAGTACTAGTGGTAAAACTCACAGAGTGATGTAACTCTTGCGTCACTCGATAACATGTCATGAGCCGAGAAGCTACCATGTGTCACTCGGATTTGTGATTTACACTTACCTAAAATGTCGAATCAACTTGACACTTGTCATTGTTTGATTGAGCCACGTGTCCTTGCTGACGTGGTCTACCACATTTCCTTGTTGGCGTGGTCTGCCACATTTCCTTGACGATGATATTTTATGAAGTATATCTTCCTCATCTAACGGTCATTGTCTGATCTCCAGATCTGACGACTAATAGTAACTTTGCATTTCAGGGATTTCAAATCTCAACCTTTCAGGAGTGTAACCTCCTCGCATCTCTATATCTGATGTGAATGTTGTTCGTTTAATCAAGATCCTAGATTGATGACTCGATCTTTATGTGATGCAAATTTGCTATCATATCCATTCCTTCCACTTGAAATTGATCTGACGAAACTTCTAATTCCAGAGATTTCAAATCTCAAACTTTCCTAAGTGTAAACTCATCACATATTTAGATCTGTACTAATCATTGTTCGTCGATCATGCTCTCATATCGATGGCTCGATCTTTCGGTGTGATCCTCCTATCTAGATAATGATTCGATAGTCACTGTTGCTCCTCCTCCTAAGCTTACGCTTCCTCCCGAATTGGAAGAATGTCTATGTGTCAAAGGCCTCAACCTTTGATCTTTCTACGATTCCTGATGACTTGGACCTCGTTTGCACTTTTGGAAACTTCTATCTCATTTGATATTTCTCGTCTCTGCATACTGTTCAATTCTCCTGAAATTATGCTTTCCCTATTTGCCATCATTATTTCTTTCCTTCCCTGTAAACATACCATCGTCAGTGTTGTTCTTGCCATCAATTACAAGCACATTCTTCCTGTAAACATGCCAACAAATGGAATATTGAATAATGAAGGTGTATAATTCATGGGGTAGGACAAGCATGTGGGGAATGATATGCTGTGAGATGTGTGCGTAAGTTGGTTGCTGGGAGGGAATCCTTCATGTTGTACTGCACAACTTCTCATAGTCTCATCCTAGTTGTTGGAACAAGGGAAGACCCAGGGTTCATCTCGAAGAGTGCACCAACAAACCTTAACTACTGGCCCTTTCGGCTACACCTGTGAAGCAGATGCAATCTCACCCAAAGTAAATATGGGGGGGGGTTGCAGGAGAGAGATGTCTACAACCAAGGGAAATATCAACTAGATCCAACACTAGAACAATACAACATGCATATATCACTTATCATCTTAAATCTATTCCACACATCTATCGGATCTACCACAAAAATGAAATAATAGTATATCAAGGCAAAATAACGTAGCATCAATCACACACACAAGACAAGATATATGTGGTTCACCCTCTCTCTAGAAATATGTCCACATAACTATTCTTTATAATGTATTAATATGCAGCATACCATTCTTGTCTGCGCTCTTAGCTAGCAAATCTTCTTTTTTCTCCTCTCTCTCTCCTCTCCCTGTGCACCCATATGCAAGGTTGATATTCGCACCCAACTGAAGATCTTACAATAAATAAGGTTCTCGTACTCATAACTTCTCTCTCCCACGGTGTTACTCACTCGATCACACAAAAATAATCACAACACCAACGATAGTAACAACAATGACAACTATATTGAACCTCCTTCCCTCATGTAGTTTCTTATTTATACATTAAAATCACTCACTGACATCCTTACGCCGAAACCTAGGTGTCAAAATTCTATATACCAAAACCCTAGGTGTCTAAAACCCTAGGTCAACTTGGCTTGTGTTTCCAAGGCTTCACTAGCCTATCTTTCCTTCCTTCTCGTGCGGTAGTCCAAAGCATCCAACGATGGATTTTTTCGCTTGCTGAGTTGTCTGTGATCCTTCTTTCTTTCTGTACTGTATTCCTTGATCCCCTCATCCAATGACTTGATTCCTTTTACTTCACTCCGTCGTTTCTTCTCTTTGCTCACTTCAACCTAGTAACAATTACTATGTCTTCTGCACAGTTTGCATTCTAACTTTTCTTCCTCGATCTTTGCTTACTTCCATAACCAACGGCCAACAGGCCCCCAACACTCACCCGTGACTCGTCCCAAGGCACTTCAGATCTAATTCTTCTATTTTACTTTGACTTCAGACTACGCAGTGCATCGTTTTCTTTCTTCTCTATGCCTCCTCTCCTTCCCTATGTAAACTATCTTTTCTATGTCTGGTATGAATTTTGAACTGCACCTGGTACCTAGACCCTTTTACTTATGTTTTTACTTAGAGATGTGGGGTAGCGGGTTGTCATAATACAATTTCAACCAGCTCCCATTCACTAATCCTTCCTTCCATTCCCCTTTCAAAGTCTTCAACTACACGACTCCTCCTTCTGTAACATAGGCGAACTCATATGGCCCGAGCCAATGTGTTCTGAACTTCCCAGGATGTTTTATGAACTTACTGTCATACACCATTACTAGATCGCCTTGCTTGAATTCCTTCTTCTTGATGTGCCTTTCATGATAGTCCTTTTCTCTTTCCTTTTGCACCTGCTAATGGAATCCTGCAATAAACCTGTCTTCTTCGAGTTCGAACAATAGTGCAACCCTCTATTGAATAACGCCAGTGTCATCCATATCTGTAAGGGAAACAATTCTTAAGCTTGGTATGAGGTATTCCATTGGGATAACGGCTTTGAGACCATACAACAAATTAAAAGGGGTTTGCATTGTTAATTTTTTTCAAGTGGTTCTATAGGCCCAAAGTACTACTAGTACTCTTAAATCCTAGTCATCCCTATTCACACTACAAATCTTCATCAACACTATCTCCAAGATCTTATTGAATGCTTCCACTGTCCCATTTTCTTGTGGATGGTAAGGTGTTCTCTTCTGATGGCAGACTGCAAATTCCTCAGTCAGGGCTTCAATTGTTTTATTTATGAAATGTGTTCCTTGATCACTCATAAGGATCTTTGGGTATCCAAACCTGGTTATGATGTCATCAAATATGAATCATGCAGTTGTAGTTGCACTACAGTCCTTAACTTCTTTTGCTTCAACCCATCTGGTCAAGTACTATGTTGCTGTAATTATGTATCTTTCTCCTATGCACTTTCCTGGTGGGTTTATAGGTCCCATGAAGTCAATGGCCCATTTCTCAAATGCTTGTAGGGTCAGTTGTGGTGCTAGTTGCATTTCATCTCTTCTGTATGGTTCCCAACTCTTTGGCATACATCACGGTCTCTATAATATTCTTTAGCATCTTTATGTAAGGTAGGCCACCAAAGGCTAGCTCTAAGAACCTTATGCGCAGTTGCTTTCTCTGCGTAGTGTCCTCCTACAATGCCCTCATGAGCTTCTGCAAGGATTAATGGTCGCTCTACCTCCATAAAAAATATTCTCAATATCTCATCAGGTCCCATCTTGTACAGTTTCCCAACTATAAGTGAAAAGTCTACAACGCGCACTACTAGTTGTTTCTTCTGAGGAATTGTATACTCACTAGGTGTCATTCCTATTGACAAGAACTAGACTATTTCTATGAAGTGGTCATCAATATTTCTAACGGCCAACAACTATGCATCCGACAGTGTATCCTCCAAACTAGTGGGCTATTCTCCATGCTCCAACCTCGACAAGTGATTAGGACCTTTGTTCATTCTTCCTGGCTTTGCTATGATCTCAAAGTCATATTCTTGAAATAGCATAAGCCATCTACATATTATCCCCCCCAAAACTGCCTTGTTGACTAGGTATTTCAGCGTGGAGTGATCAGTAAACATTTTAAAGTGTCCTCCCAACACGTAGTGGTGAAATTTCTGCAATGCATACACCATGGCTAACCCCTCTCTCTTGGTAGTGGTGTAATTGGTCTCAGCAGTTGATAGATTTTTGCTGGCAAATGCTAACGAGTGGTCGATATATCCTTCCCCAGGTTGTGCTAACACTGCTCCTAAAGGAATAGAAGATTCATCAACATGCACATGAAACTCCTTGCTCCAATCTTTGAAGACCAGAATAGGCGCAGTAACCATTTTCTATTCTAGTGTGTCGAAGCTCTGCTAGCACTCTTCCGTCCAACTAAACTGATATATTTCTTCAAAAGATTCTCCATGGGTGCTTTAATCTGGTCATATCCTTTAATGAAATTCTTGTAGTATCCAGTATGTCCCAGTGTAGTGCCTAGTTGTTTGACTGAAGTAGGGGGGGGTATATCAACTATAATGACAATTTTAGATGGATCAACTAGCAATCCTTGCTTGCATACAATATGACCTAAAAACACTTCAAATGGCGAGAAGAAG
>JZKD02S0033394.1:0-13026 GCA_000966675.3 Picea glauca
TAATCGTTATTTTCAGTTTCACAAGCATTTTCAGTTCTTAATATTTACATGCAATAACTCAACACTTAAGAACTTCTTTTGCAATTTCATTGTTTAAGAGTTCACACTCATTTTCTTTGAGGGTTTGAGAAGAAATAGCCATATGAGCACCCTATGAAAATTTATGAACTCTACAGTCCTGCCACCGTAACAAAAAAACCCAAAAAATAGAACAATAAATTACTGTAGAAAATCCCGGCATTTTCCGGAAAAAAACCCTAAAAAAACTGTTGAATTTAAAATGCTCATAACTTCACTTCTCGGACTCTGTTTCAACTGATTTTTTTTTTTAAATTGGGTGAAATTATGAGAGTAACTCAGACCTGTAATTTGTTTGGGAAAATTAGGCCTCCATATGCTACATAAATTATATATATATATATATATATATATATATATATATATATATATATATATATATAATTGTGTTGTCTCTCACAGAAAAAACACTGAAAATTTACATATTTTAAAACTTCTATATCTTGACTTTCTATATATATATATATATATATATATATATATATATATATATATATATATAATCGTGTCGTCGATCGCAGAAAAAACCCTGAAAATTTGCAGATTTTAAAACTTCAATATCTTGACTTCCTGGACTCTGTTTTGGACAATTTGTTTTTTCAAATTGGAATTTTTTGAGAGGAACTCGGATATACAACCTGGTTTTGCAAATTTTGCACAGAAATATACAAAAAAATTATGGAATGTCGTGGCCCTCTTTTTGCTTCTCCAAAAAAAAAATCTGCAAAAATTAAAAATATTTGTCCACAATGTCTGCCAAGGAAAGTGCTCTGATACCACTTGTTAAGAACCCAAACACTGAATACAAAAGCACCACAACATATATACAAAAACAATATGAAAAATATCCTCTATTAATATCAAACCCTTGAGGTAGGGCAACACCATACAATGGATTTTATTATGGAAGGGATCTTGTCATGTTCACTTGCCTCTTCGAGGGGGCATCCTCCTATTGAGATATCGCTCCAAATACAACAATTCTCTTCATGTCCTAATATATTGTTTGAACCCCTTTATATAGTGCTACTATCACTTAAGAACATTCTACGGGANGCTACGTAACAAATTCCCTAAGAGTTAGCCTAGACATAATAGGTTCAAGTCAAAGTGACAGCGTGGACTTTGAACCTAGGAATTGTGCCTCCGAGGACACACTAAGTGAGTAGGACTTATCTCACGTCTGAAAGTGTGTATAAGGATGACAACAAGGGGGACCTTCCTTCATCTCTTCAATTTTCATCTCATCCCCCCCCAAGGTCACTAAGATTCCCCCCTTGAGGTGATTCTCTCATCTCTAAAGTGACGGGAATACCTGCCTAAGGTGACAGTGGGTAGGTGTTATCAAAGTTGTCTCCATTTGGTGGTTGGGTCAGGCTTTGCCCAACCTATAACTTGTGCGATAACAAGATACATTGTGGGTTGAGATGGGGTAAGAGTGGACCCCAAAAAGATATAATCTATTGAACATTGGTCACGACCTATGACCTTAAAGAACCTCTGAGGTTTCCTCGGTCTCACAATATATTACAGGAAGTTTGTACACTATTATGGAAAAATTGTTAAGCCCTTGACTGACCTTCTTAAGAGAATGTGTTTCATTATACACCTATTGCAAAGCAAGCCTTCACATATTTAAAGCAATCCATGTGCACTACTCCAGTATTAGCAGCTCCTAACTTCAACAAAACTTTTGTGGTAGAATCGGATGCTTCCGGCACTAGTATTGGTGCAGTGCTCACAAAAGATGGTCAACCTCTGGCCTTTACTAGTAAGGCGTTGAGTGGCCCTAATTTGGGAAGATCTACGTATGAAAAATAAACTATGGTCATTCTCCATGTGGTGCACACGTGGCAGCCATATATTTTGTGACGTTGTTTTCAGGTCAAATCAAATCACCATAGTATGAAGTATTTTTTAGAGCAACGATTATCCTCCCCAGAAAAGAATAAGTCGTCGACCAAAATGTTGGGTTATGATTATGAAATCATATATATAAAGGGAAAAGACAATATAGTGGTAGATGCCTTTTCATGACAACATGAGGAGGACAACTCCCTCTTTGCCTTATCGTTACCTGTTCCAGATTGGATCGAGGAAGTACGACAAGAGTTGTTAACACACCTGACTATGTCTAGGCTAATTCATAGACCTCAAGAGGACCCTAATTGTTGGCACAGGGGTAGACCCATGGTTCAACGCTACAACAATGCACCAACAAAACCCTAACTACTGGCCCTTTCAGCAACACCTGCGAAGCAGATGAAGTCTTACCCGAGGTAGAGGCAGGGGTGGTTGCAGGACTCAAGTGTCTGCAACCTTAGTTGGGACACAGATATGTGATTGTATTACTTAATAAAGAATTTAACACCTTTCCTTAACATGCAATTATTATCTACTTTGCAGATAAAACAGAGCCTCGCGGTATCCACACTAATCTACCATATACAAGCACTTAGCATAAGTAAATAGGTTAGATGTGACCAATCAAGCACTGAGCATATTCATGTACATTAGATCTAACATTTTATACATCATTAGCATTGAGCATATTCATGTACATTAGATCTAACATTCTATACATCATTAGCACTGAGCATAAGAAGATCTATTTAACCATCTCAAAGCACTAAGAAAAGAAGATATAACCGCATTTAGACAAGCACCAAGCAAGATAACACAGTGTTTACATGGTTCACCCATCTCCTGGGGCTATGTCCACCAACTCTTCGTCTTTATTATCTTCAATCAGTCATCTACATGCACAGAGCCACACAAACCCCACTCTGCATAGGAAAGGAGATCTGCATGCACCTCGCCAGATCCTCCTTCCCCAAGTTAGGTTATAGCACAAAAGCTTCTACGCAATCTCTAACAGTCACTTGCACTTAGCCTTGCAAGTCTCACACAACATGCACAAAGCATATACAACTATTACTTTCACTTAACACTTAGCTCATCGGCTCTTTCCTACATCGCCTAGGTATCTATTTATACATTACAAAATAGGCCTAAACATGGGTAAACCCGTGAGTCGACATCCCTTTCCCCTTACATATTACCAAAAGCCCAAAAAGATTCCCAAAAGGGGCCCAAGATCCCCTGATCTCTACTTCATATTTCGCTCCTCCTTCGATAGGTTGTCGAAGTCCCAAAACAGGCCCACAACACTCACCTGTGACTCATCCCAAGTCACTATGGTCTGACCAATTTTGCCTCAAATGCCTCGAGCTTGGCCCGAGCTTGCTTCGACTTGCTGATTTGTTGTGGCCTCTTGCTTGATGAACTCCTGGATCACTGCATCATTCATCGGTCCTTCTAAGCATTGTTTTGATGTGAGGATGACCCGGTCTAGCTCTACTCTTGAACTCTCAACCTCTGTAAACAGCAGACATGCCTTGTCTTGCATAGGTTGAATTCATTGAGTGACTTCCATCACTTTACTTTGAATCATATGAATCTGTTGTTGCGTTGTGCATTTTTCATGAGATCTCTTCATTCTATCTACTGCTGACAGGGCCTTCAGCTATGCCTATAGCGTATNAGCATATTCATGTACATTAGATCTAACATTTTATACATCATTAGCATTGAGCATATTCATGTACATTAGATCTAACATTCTATACATCATTAGCACTGAGCATAAGAAGATCTATTTAACCATCTCAAAGCACTAAGAAAAGAAGATATAACCGCATTTAGACAAGCACCAAGCAAGATAACACAGTGTTTACATGGTTCACCCATCTCCTGGGGCTATGTCCACCAACTCTTCGTCTTTATTATCTTCAATCAGTCATCTACATGCACAGAGCCACACAAACCCCACTCTGCATAGGAAAGGAGATCTGCATGCACCTCGCCAGATCCTCCTTCCCCAAGTTAGGTTATAGCACAAAAGCTTCTACGCAATCTCTAACAGTCACTTGCACTTAGCCTTGCAAGTCTCACACAACATGCACAAAGCATATACAACTATTACTTTCACTTAACACTTAGCTCATCGGCTCTTTCCTACATCGCCTAGGTATCTATTTATACATTACAAAATAGGCCTAAACATGGGTAAACCCATGAGTCGACATCCCTTTCCCGTTACATATTACCAAAAGCCCAAAAAGATGCCCAAAAAGGGCCCAAGATCCCCTGATCTCTGCTTCATATTTCGCTCCTCCTTCGATAGGTTGTCGAAGTCCCAAAACAGGCCCACAACACTCACCTGTGACTCATCCCAAATCACTCTGGTCTGACCAATTTTGCCTCAAATGCCTCAAGCTTGGCCCGAGCTTGCTTCGACTAGCTGATTTGTTGTGGCCTCTTGCTTGATGAACTCCTGGATCACTGCATCATTCATCGGTCCTTCTAAGCATTGTTTTGATATGAGGATGACCCGGTCTAGTTCTACTCCTGAACTCTCAACCTCTGAAAACAGCAGACATGCCTTGTCTTGCATAGGTTGAATTCATTGAGTGACTTCCATCCCTTTACTTTGAATCATATGAATCTGTTGTTGCGTTGTGCATTTTTCATGAGATCTCTTCATTCTATCTACTGCTGACAGGGCCTTCAGCTATGCCTATAGCGTATCTGCATGTTGNGCACAAAGCATATACAACTATTACTTTCACTTAACACTTAGCTCATCGGCTCTTTCCTACATCGCCTAGGTATCTATTTATACATTACAAAATAGGCCTAAACATGGGTAAACCCGTGAGTCGACATCCCTTTCCCCTTACATATTACCAAAAGCCCAAAAAGATTCCCAAAAGGGGCCCAAGATCCCCTGATCTCTACTTCATATTTCGCTCCTCCTTCGATAGGTTGTCGAAGTCCCAAAACAGGCCCACAACACTCACCTGTGACTCATCCCAAGTCACTATGGTCTGACCAATTTTGCCTCAAATGCCTCGAGCTTGGCCCGAGCTTGCTTCGACTTGCTGATTTGTTGTGGCCTCTTGCTTGATGAACTCCTGGATCACTGCATCATTCATCGGTCCTTCTAAGCATTGTTTTGATGTGAGGATGACCCGGTCTAGCTCTACTCTTGAACTCTCAACCTCTGTAAACAGCAGACATGCCTTGTCTTGCATAGGTTGAATTCATTGAGTGACTTCCATCACTTTACTTTGAATCATATGAATCTGTTGTTGCGTTGTGCATTTTTCATGAGATCTCTTCATTCTATCTACTGCTGACAGGGCCTTCAGCTATGCCTATAGCGTATCTGCATGTTGTTTTGCTTCCTGGAGCTGTGACTCCATCGCCTGTAATTTTGGATTCTCTGTAAGGTTTTTGTATGTCTGGGTGCTCTGGTTACTTAGCTGCTTGCATTCCAAGGCAAGAGCTTTTAATCTTCCAACTGTGCTGTGAGCAATTGCTTCTCGTTGGTCTCTTATCTCCTGAGGGGTTTTGGGTACAATGCGAAGTTCTAGATCTGTGATGCGTTGCTGGAGCTTCTAGATTACCTCTTCAAGTGGTGCCACCTATTGTCAGACTCCTTCTTCGATTTGTACTTCGATGATTGTCACAAAGCGAAGTGCTATGTTGACCCTTTCCTTAACTTCAAGTTTCTCGATGAGTAGTTGTCACTTGCTTTGTTGTAGCTCTGATTTCTCTTCATCAAACTTCTCTTTCATAGCAAGCTTCTCTCATTATGGATTACTGTGTTGTTATAACAGAGCTCTCTGTGCTTGCGCCAGAGACTGGGTAGCTTGTGTTGTTTTCTCCTATGCCCGTCGAAGGCGAGCTTCGACCGTATCAGCAAACCAGTGGAGTTGAGTTGGCTCATCTCCCAGGTCTGATGTTCTTTCCTGTAGAGGCGCAGAGGAAACTGTGTGACTGGACTGCAGTGCCTAGTGCACTTCTTGAAAATCGACCTTGATCCGAATGAACATCTCCTCCTGCTTGGCCTCCTTCTTCTGTGCTATCTCCAGTGAAGCATCGTTCAGTGCAGCGACGATGAAGTTGAAGTCATATGAGGTTAAGTTGGTCTCAAACTTGGTTCTAGTTTCTTTCATTTTATTCCTTGAAGAAGGTTTCGAAGGGGAAACCTTCCTTTTCTTTGAGGGATCATCTTCGTCTCTTGGTGGTGTGACCTTGTCTTTTTTCTATTCAAATTCGGTGCCATTTATCTCTCTGCCATCACCTTCGCGCTCATGAGAGATAGAAGGAGTTTGTGCTGAAGTGTTGTGGACATCCTAGGCTTCTTCATTCTTCTTGGTCTTGTTCTATCCAAGTGTATCATGCACAACTTCTGGACTATCAACATCAAAGAGCTCCACGAGGTCAGTTGGGATAAGGAGGTCCGTCGACCACTCCTTAGTAATCTCTTCTAAATTTTCCTCTGTTACTTTGTAGCAGTACTGCAACTGTTGGTGATGCTCATCAACGTGCAGTGTGATGTAGATGAAGTGGCGGTCCGTGTTGAATTTCATCAATGGCCTAAATATGTGAAGTGTGTTCGGGGTGATGCGAGGCATAGCCTGGATTGCGATCTTCAGTTGGTTGTAATAAGTGTGGAAGATGGCATTGGACTGCCACTGCTTGTTCATGTCACTGGAATACCATAGTGTACTAAACTTCGTGGCCAGTGGCTCAAAGGGCTCGACATCTGGGAAGGTTGCAACTTCCGGCATCTCCCATGCGATGAAAGCAATTAATATGAGCATCCGTCTAAAATGGAACTCATACCCTTGGTCCTACGCTTCCCTGTAGTCCAGTTCTAGTTGGTTCACCAATTATTTGTCCCAATTCATATGTAGGCCCTCCATGCACTTCTTTGCAAGGTCGACTACAAATCCGGTTACTTGGGTCGGTTGGTTCTTGCGAACTAGCTTGCCTGCGATCAGCTAAAAAAAAAGGCGTTTTGCGCCACTCTGGATAGAGGCTACCTTGTAGCCTCTCGTTCTCTTCTCTACATCTCTGTACATATCCTTTATCCTCTAAGCAAGAGCGTGATCTGTGGTCTTTTCAGGCTAGAAATCTTGTGGGTTGGGGCCCTGCATGCTTATCCCTGTGATCTGATTCATCAAATTCGGATCCACTGTGATGCGGCGGTTCAACCATAAGTATCCTCTATGATAGTAGGACAGTAGCAACTTGATGCCTCCCGAAGTGAGGAATCTTCATTACATTAAGTAGGATTGACTGCGCGAGGTTTTGGGTCCATTATTGAGCGATAATCTTAGAGTTCTTTCCTTTGGTTCGCATTAGATATTTATGAGGAGCGAGCATATTGTAAGCCTTCCTATCATTGAGGTTGAAGTCACTGAACTTCAGCGTAGGGAGCTTATTCTGGTTGGCACAAACTGCGAGCACTTCTTTTGGAAGGTACGCAGTGATCAAAGCATACTCAAATTCATGGGGCACACTGTCACGAGTGATGGTGCCGCTCAGAGGTGGTAGATAAGCAGGTAGAATGCTCAGAATCAATTTAGAATTTGCGATATCATCTCTATGCTTAGTTCTCTTTTCATCGATTGTCCGAGATGGGTCAGCTCGAGCAGTCGACGGGGAGGCTTGCACTCCTCCCGTCGATGATGTATGTACACCTGTAGATAGTTCTCTCCCTTACATGGTTCTTTCAGTCATTAAGTCGATCAAAAATTTTGTCACAGTTGCTTCTTCGGTGGTGAGATCTTCAGACATACGCAGTCGGGATGGATATCTTGGGTTCTCAAAGTAATGTGGACACTACAATAGGGTAGAAGGAAAAGGCATAGTGATCACTAGGAAATCTTAATCAAGGCTGCGAGCTCAAATTCTCAATTAGCAAAAGTGTTCTTATTGCATGGTGCGGTGGGATAAATAGACAAATNGCACAAAGCATATACAACTATTACTTTCACTTAACACTTAGCTCATCGGCTCTTTCCTACATCGCCTAGGTATCTATTTATACATTACAAAATAGGCCTAAACATGGGTAAACCCGTGAGTCGACATCCCTTTCCCCTTACATATTACCAAAAGCCCAAAAAGATTCCCAAAAGGGGCCCAAGATCCCCTGATCTCTACTTCATATTTCGCTCCTCCTTCGATAGGTTGTCGAAGTCCCAAAACAGGCCCACAACACTCACCTGTGACTCATCCCAAGTCACTATGGTCTGACCAATTTTGCCTCAAATGCCTCGAGCTTGGCCCGAGCTTGCTTCGACTTGCTGATTTGTTGTGGCCTCTTGCTTGATGAACTCCTGGATCACTGCATCATTCATCGGTCCTTCTAAGCATTGTTTTGATGTGAGGATGACCCGGTCTAGCTCTACTCTTGAACTCTCAACCTCTGTAAACAGCAGACATGCCTTGTCTTGCATAGGTTGAATTCATTGAGTGACTTCCATCACTTTACTTTGAATCATATGAATCTGTTGTTGCGTTGTGCATTTTTCATGAGATCTCTTCATTCTATCTACTGCTGACAGGGCCTTCAGCTATGCCTATAGCGTATTTGCATGTTTTTTTGCTTCCTGGAGCTGTGACTCCATCGCCTGTAATTTTGGATTCTCTGTAAGGTTTTTGTATGTCTGGGCGCTTTGGTTACTTAGCTGCTTGCATTCCAAGGCAAGAGATTTTAATCTTCCAACTGCGCTGTGAGCAATTGCTTCTCGTTGGTCTCTTATCTCCTGAGGGGTTTTGGGTACAATGCGAAGTTCTAGATCTGTGATGCATTGCTGGAGCTTCTAGATTACCTCTTCAAGTTATGCCACTTATTGTCAGACTCCTTCTTCGATTTGTACTTCGATGATTGTCACAAAGTGAAGTGCTATGTTGACCCTTTCCTTAACTTCAAGTTTCTCGATGAGCAGTTGTCACTTTATTTGTTGTAGCTCTGATTTCTCTTCATCAAACTTCTCTTTCATAGCAAGCTTCTCTCATTATGGATTACTGTGTTGTTATAACAGAGCTCTCTGTGCTTGCGCCAGAGACTGGGTAGCTTGTGTTGTTTTCTCCTATGCCCGTCGAAGGCAAGCTTCGACTGTATCAGCAAACCAGTGGAGTTGAGTTGGCTCATCTCCCAGGGCTGATGTTCTTTCCTGTAGAGGCGCAGAGGAAACTGTGTGACTGGACTGCAGTGCCTAGTGCACTTCTTGAAAATTGACCTTGATCCGACTGAACATCTCCTCCTGCTTGGCCTCCTTCTTCTGTGCTATCTCCAGTGAAGCATCGTTCAGTGCAGCGACGATGAAGTTGAAGTCATATGAGGTTAAGGTGGTCTCAAACTTGGTTCTAGTTGCTTTCATTTTATTCCTTGAAGAAGGTTTCGAAGGGGAAACCTTCCTTTTCTTTGAGGGATCATCTTCGTCTCTTGGTGGTGTGACCTTGTCTTTCTTCTATTCAAATTCGGTGCCATCTATCTCTCTGCCATCACCTTCGCGCTCATGAGAGATAGAAGGAGTCTGTGCTGAAGTGTTGTGGACATCCTGGGCTTCTTCATTCTTCTTGGTCTTGTTCTATCCAAGTGCATCATGCACAACTTCTGGACTATCAACATCAGAGAGCTCCACAAGGTCAGTTGGGATAAGGAGGTCCGTCGACCACTCCTTAGTAATCTCTTCTAAATTTTCCTCTGTTATTTTGTAGCAGTACTGCAACTGTTGGTGATGCTCATCAGCGTGCAATGTGATGTAGATGAAGTGGTGGTCCGTGTTGAATTTCATCAATGGCCTAAATATGTGAAGTGTGTTCGGGGTGATGCGAGGCATAGCCTGGATTGCGATCTTCAGTTGGTTGTAATAAGTGTGGAAGATGGCATTGGACTGCCACTGCTTGTTCATGTCACTGGAATACCATAGTGTACTAAACTTCGTGGCCAGTGGCTCAAAGGGCTCGACATCTGGGAAGGTTGCAACTTCCGGCATCTCCCATGCGATGAAAGCAATTAATATGAGCATCCGTCTAAAATGGAACTCATACCCTTGGTCCTACGCTTCCCTGTAGTCCAGTTCTAGTTGGTTCACCAATTATTTGTCCCAATTCATATGTAGGCCCTCCATGCACTTCTTTGCAAGGTCGACTACAAATCCGGTTACTTGGGTCGGTTGGTTCTTGCGAACTAGCTTGCCTGCGATCAGCTAAAAAAAAAGGCGTTTTGCGCCACTCTGGATAGAGGCTACCTTGTAGCCTCTCGTTCTCTTCTCTACATCTCTGTACATATCCTTTATCCTCTAAGCAAGAGCGTGATCTGTGGTCTTTTCAGGCTAGAAATCTTGTGGGTTGGGGCCCTGCATGCTTATCCCTGTGATCTGATTCATCAAATTCGGATCCACTGTGATGCGGCGGTTCAACCATAAGTATCCTCTATGATAGTAGGACAGTAGCAACTTGATGCCTCCCGAAGTGAGGAATCTTCATTACATTAAGTAGGATTGACTGCGCGAGGTTTTGGGTCCATTATTGAGCGATAATCTTAGAGTTCTTTCCTTTGGTTCGCATTAGATATTTATGAGGAGCGAGCATATTGTAAGCCTTCCTATCATTGAGGTTGAAGTCACTGAACTTCAGCGTAGGGAGCTTATTCTGGTTGGCACAAACTGCGAGCACTTCTTTTGGAAGGTACGCAGTGATCAAAGCATACTCAAATTCATGGGGCACACTGTCACGAGTGATGGTGCCGCTCAGAGGTGGTAGATAAGCAGGTAGAATGCTCAGAATCAATTTAGAATTTGCGATATCATCTCTATGCTTAGTTCTCTTTTCATCGATTGTCCGAGATGGGTCAGCTCGAGCAGTCGACGGGGAGGCTTGCACTCCTCCCGTCGATGATGTATGTACACCTGTAGATAGTTCTCTCCCTTACATGGTTCTTTCAGTCATTAAGTCGATCAAAAATTTTGTCACAGTTGCTTCTTCGGTGGTGAGATCTTCAGACATACGCAGTCGGGATGGATATCTTGGGTTCTCAAAGTAATGTGGACACTACAATAGGGTAGAAGGAAAAGGCATAGTGATCACTAGGAAATCTTAATCAAGGCTGCGAGCTCAAATTCTCAATTAGCAAAAGTGTTCTTATTGCATGGTGCGGTGGGATAAATAGACAAATNAGGTTTACTAGCTTCCCTTTGAATAAACCAATTCCTCCTAGGGAAGGGATCATAGAAGGCCTTCCTATAGCTTCCCAAGTTCTCTCTGGAATAATATTCATCTATGTTTCCTCATCCATAACACAGTCAATGTCGAAGTCTCCTATTCTTGCTTCGATGCATTCCTTCGCTTTGAAGATCTCTGATAAGCTGACATGTCGGTGGTCATTCAGGGTTTCTTTCATTTGTATCCATACTTTCTCTGATTCTTGTCGAGGTTCTTCCTTTTATGGATCTGCCTTAGGTTTCTCTTGACTCGGGTTCATTCCTTCAAGCTTAGTGATCATTCTACAGAAATCCAACACTTCATGGCCTAGAGCTTTACAACAAAGACAACTAGGTCTTCTGCCAGGGCATTCCTTAGCAAGATGTCTTGGTCTTCTGCAACTATAATAGAGGTTTAATCCTCTCTTTCTTTTCAATAATCCCCAACCTCTTTTGTACTTCACATTAGGATCATGGTAGCTAACTTGCAAAAAATTCCTTCTAGGATCCTGCATCCATTTGTTAGTCCAAACATCTTTTCTATGCATAGGTATAACATATCTTTCATTATTCTTATCAGATCTATTCATATCAAACCTTTTTTCATCTATGAGTGCCCTAGTTTTTAAGCTAGGACAGAATCTATCAACCATACCTAGATTAATACTCTAGAAACAAAAATTTCTACTTCCCTTACTTTTACAGAGCACAAAGCTTTCAGATCTAGGACTTTTTAACTATTCTTACCTTTATCAGAGCACATAGCTTGTAGATATTACCTCTTAAAATCAGAAATTTCCTCTTTTACCCTTCTTGGAGCACAAAGCTTTCAGATCTTGCTTCCTTTCTTCAGATCTGACCTCCTTTCTTTAGATCAGGCTTCTTTCCTTCAGATCTGGCCTTCTCTCTTTAGTACAGAGCTTTCTAGATCAAGTAGAATACTGCTCACTAGGGCACATATCTACGCATGGATATTTCACAATTTCAAGATGAATCTTTGCACACATCTTCCTCTTTCTCAGTTCCCAGCAATCACAATTTCATGTCCCAAAAACAGAACCATTTGTTGGCACAGGGGTAGACCCAGGGTTCAACACTACAACAACACACCAACAAAACCCTAACTATCGGCCCTTTCAGCAACACCTATGAAGCAGATGTAGTCTCAACCATATACAGAGCCTCGCGGTATCCACACTAATCTACCATATACAAGCACTTAGCATAAGTAAACAGGTTAGATGTTATCAATCAAGCACTGAGCATATTCATGTATATTATATCTAATATTATATACATCATTAGCACTAAGCATAAGAAGATCTATCTAATCATCTCAAAGCACTAAGAAAAGAAGATATAATCGCATTCAGACAAGCACCAAGCAAGATAACACAGTGTTTATGTGGTTCACCCCTCTCTTGGGGCTACATACACCAACTCTTCATCTTTATTATATTCAATCAGTCATCTACATTCAGAGATCCACACAACCCCACTCCACATAGGACAGGAGATCTGCACGCACCTCGCTAGATCCTCCTTCCCCAAGTTAGGTTGTAGCACAAATGATTATACTCAATCTCTTACAGTCACTTGCACTTAGCCTTCCAAGTCTCACATAGCATGCACAAAGCATATACAACTATTACTTGCACTTGGAACTTAGCTCATCGGCTCTTTCCTACATCGCCTAGGTATCTATTTATACATTACAAAATAGGCCTAAACATGGGTAAACCCATGGTCCGACATCCCTTTCCCGTTACATATTCCCAAAAGCCCAAAAAGAGGCCCAAAAGGGGCCCGAGATCCCGTGATCTCCGCTTCTTCTCTCGCTCCTCCTTCGACAGGCTATCAAAGTCCCAAAATAGGTCAA
>JZKD02S0033471.1:0-26425 GCA_000966675.3 Picea glauca
AGCACTATTCGACCGAAAAGCGAAGGATCGAGAATTCTCTCCAGGTGATTTGGTGCTAAGATGGGATGCGAGAAGGGAAGAGGCAGCGAAGCATAGTAAATTTGACCATATCTGGGATGGACTGTTCAGGGGTTCGGCGTCAGTAGGGGAGAATTCGTTCCTGGTGGAAAAAATCGACGGGGAAGTCCTCGGCGCCCCTGTCAACAGGCGATATCTGAAACATTACATGACCTAGCAGTCTAAAAAAAAAAAAAAAAAAAAAATTGTTTGTATATACATGCATTTTTATTTCCCTTTGGACTTTCTGTTTTCTTCTGTTCATAATTTTCAGACATATTTTGAATAAAGTTTGTGTTTTCTTTTTACAGGATTCTAGCCACTTACGAGCTAGAGGGAGGAGTAATTCGCAAAACAGTACCAGAAATAAATCGGCATGAAACAGGTGATACCCAAAAAAGTAGTTTCGTAGTGCACAAAGAAATTGAAAAGAAAGGAAAAGGTGGGTTTTCTCAATACACATGTTGTCAAAGACTGTTAGAATTAAATCAAGGTAACATCGTTCAAATTGCAATAACGACTAATTTGTTAAATAACAGGATTATTGCTTGGCTTGGTAACCTTTGATTTAAATTGGTTTGAATGATACACTAAAACTAAGAAAAGTCAGTCAAAAGTAACCATCCCCAAAGGCATCTACAAGAGCCAGTCTCGAACTATTTTGACCTTCTACATTTTTGATCAATGAATCACTGCCTTGTATCCGACCTGTTTTCAGATCTAACTTTTGACAAAGCTGCCATCTTTTCATTTCATTACGAAGGAATAAAAGTTTTCATTTTTTAGCCTCCTGAGTCTCGAAACAGATTGTAAAAGGAAAGCGGGTCTCCATAACTACTTGATCCCCTGCTAAGCAAAGGAACGTTTAGAGTGATCCTAACTTTCCTAGGTTTTTCAACATCTTCGGAAGAATCAAAGCTTGCTCGAACATGATGCCCCTTAAAAAAATTATTTTCCCCTGTCTCCCTAAGAACGAAGGTCTTGTGAAGGTCAAGGGAAGATTGATACCGAGTAATCAAAGTAAGTTGACTGAACTATGATACAAAATATTACACGGATATCAACCGTGATATAAATTGATTTCCCCCATCTTCGCGCTCAAAAAATGAATTATAAGACAGGTGGTGAAAGGAAATTCAGAAATGATTGGCCCCACCTAGTCCAAAAAAACGATGAAAGGAAATTCAGAAATGATTGCCCTCATCTTAGCATTTAAATGCATAAATAATTTCCGAAGTGGTGAAAGGAAATTTAGTAAAAGGGGCCAGATAACTTCACCGGGGTACTGAACATACTCGCTGGCAGTGAAGCAATGTCTGAGATATCTGTAAGGCTGTCATACATGAATATCACTCTACTCTGGTAACCAATACTCCCTAAAAACCTGGTCCACATCCCAAATTTAGACGGGATTTCCCCGATTAAAACATATATAATCTCATTCTTTTGATGCAAGCCGAGAGCCACAAGATCTGTTGAGTCCCCTAGGGTCGTTTCGACTGTCTTAAAACATCCCCAAAGTTAGTAGTGGGGAAGGGAAAATTGTGAAAGGGACTACAGTTGTGTTTGGAAAGAATATCTGATTTTGAAAAAACTTCTCGAGGTAAAAAACGAAGTCTTTTCCCCCCTTCGATCCTTTTTCCTTGAATTTTTTCTGCTTGTTTTAGATTATGACTCCATTTACCCAATCTTGGCACGTGGTCAACTATTCTTCCCGCCTCACAGGAAGGAGGGATCCCTAGTTGGACCCTATGTTGGAGCCGCCTTTGTTTTTTTAACCCATCACAATTTTCAGTTTGGATACTTAAAATTCTAAAGATGGCCATTTTGATTTCCCTGACCCCCCGAAACTTTGAAAACTCTGCAACCTAGTCGCGTAAGCAACGATGCTTTTTCTACCCTCAAAACAAGTCCACTTTCATAAGAATTTTCGCTCTTTTTGTTTTACTTCGGGATCTCGCAAGCCGGATACTTTAATCCTTAAGTTCACACGTCCCAAGCCACGAAACGGCGAAGTCATTTCCAATTTTCTCCCAACACATTAACTAGGGTAAAATCTTTTAACTCATGATTAGACGTCATCGAGGTTTCTCACCTTGGCGTTCGTCAAACCCAAGTTTTTTTTTTACAGCCCCGAGAGCCGAGAACATGAGGTACTTTTGGGATAACCCTAGTCAAGGATTAAAGGAAAAAAGCTAACCATGGTTAAATCTGTTCTCGGCGTCTCGCCACTCGACACTATCTTTTCGAAAGTTACGACGTCTAAAACCCCGACTCACGAAGTCACGACGTAATTATGGAAAGATTAATTAATCGCCTAATCTAAGATTTACTTCCCCTTAATTGAGCCTTAATTATCGCCATCTCGCGGTTTCGCGACTCGGCGTACTAATCTCCCAGAAACTTGCCTTCGAAGTTCCGAGTTGCGATATGGAAAATAAATGGATTATAAAATTAATGATGCTCCAAATCGCGATTAGTGTTAATTAAGCCAAAGTCGGTCCTCGCGATCTCGCGAGTTGGAGGCCCAAAATGTTAAAAGAAAATTCACGAAGTAGAAAACATCGAGGAATTGATAAAAGGTGGTAAAGTTTGGTAATCTAAGATAAGGAAAATATATCCCGCGCCCCAAGGCTTGCATGTTTCCCGAGGTAGCCATCTCTCTCCCTACTCTGACTGACTGTCAAACCGCCAAAAATTGATGACATTAATGGAGAATTAGGGTGAATCCATGAATATAAGATCATATTTTACGCAATAAATTTGTTTCTAATTACGATTTGACAGACTTATTTCGAAAAGTACAGAATTTTCAAATAAATATAGGAGTTTCATTTTATTATAACGAAAGAATTTTCATAAGCACACAAAGCTCGTCATTTTCTGAGTGAACTAATTTCTGCATGTATATGCAGTTCTATCGCAGAAGGGAGAAAATGCAAGCTTCAACTATGGCTCCACGGAAAGCAGCAAAGGCGAATGTCGAGGTTGCAGGGAAAGGCTCAGATAATATCTCCGACACTTCTCCCCGGAGTGTCAACTCAGTCCCTAGCTGGTCGTTTTTTTCAGATATTCTGCAATCTGAGTTGGTGAATTATTCAGACTCCAACAACAACAAAAGGGACGACTTGAACACCAAATACAAGATAGTTGTGCAATCCGGAATGCACCGGGTAGAAACCAGACCACGGTTGCTCCCATATTATGATATGATCCGCTGGGCATTGGATCACATAGACCTACCCACCATAACTATCATGAACGACCAACAGGTCACGGTCAGGACTTTTAGACTGGAGCACATCCAAACCATGTATAAGCTCTCGACAACATCTGAATACACGTATGGTGTTGAATTCCTGGAGGAATTCAAAGAGGAGGAGTGCACTCAATATGAAAAAACCATGCCCGGTTTGATAAAGGATTGGGTTTCGCGCTCCACAAAATTCAGAGCAAATGACCAGGGCGTTTATTCAATCGCTTCACTGGAGCCACAGTATAAGTATGTGGCAATGATGACATGTCGACTATTTGGAAGAGAGGACACATCGCATTTCTACATTGCGTGGGTGCCTCTCATGTTTTGGGTCCCAGAAGGTTGCTCGTTTAATTGGGCAAAGATACTCTCGGACAGTTTGGCCAACTAGGTCACAGAGTATCGAGAGCAGAGGGCAAGCGGGAGACCGTCCTCATTTTTCACATCTGCATATATTATAGACGCGGTATGCTCCATGAAACCATTCCATTTGATGAGATGGGCTTGGAATCCAGCCCAAGAAAAACCTGTACATGAGTATCACGACAAACTGTGGGAGAGTAAAGCGGACAAGTTCATTTATGAAATTTTCAACTGGGTGATGGTGCCCCTACACATCGCCATTTTTGATCACCCGCCACCTCGTATCTCGGACAAAATTTCTGCAACTCTGAGTGGTATAGAGGACTGGTATTTGGAGGCAGAGTTTTCCTACTTCAGAGTGTTCAGAGCTACTTTTCCCCCGCTTGCGCTACCACTGTTCATCCCCGACAAGATGGCTTGTCGTGAGATCGCCTGACAAAAAGTGATTGGTGGGGTGAGTAAAGAACTCAAAGCATCTTCAAAGAAGGTGTGGTCATTTTTCCCCGTTCAACTAAATTCTTATTCTTTATTGGATTTCGGGCATGCCAAATCTGAGGCTGCAGCCCTGGAAGACCTGAGTTTGGTCTCCATCGAGTATAAAAAACATGATCCTCAGAAAATTGTGAGCAACCATTTAGCTAATTGTGGGATGAAGAGGTTTGAACACGAGTTTTCACCCCCGGAGGACATTTTCTGAGGGGCGAGGTCTTATGAGGAAGTGCTAGCTTGGATCCGATCTTTAGCGCCCGAAGACACAACCTCTGTATTGAAATTTCAGGAACACAAACGAAGTTGTCTTCCCGCTGTGTTGCGAGGAGTGAGCCCGGGCGTTTCTGAGATGGAACCGAAGGATGCTGAAGGCCCCAAAGATGCATCTCCCGGCTCAGGAAGAATCCAGGATGAGGGGAAGAAAACGAAGAAGCCTGAAGCAGAGGCACAGAATCCGGACCCGCCAAAGAAACAGAATCCGGAAACTGAGATGAAGACCCCTGAACCTCCGAAGAAGCAGGACCCGGTCGTCACCCCATGAAAGGCAGCGAAACAAATCGGGGAACCCATCGCTTTTTTCACCCCCTTACAGTCGACGCAAGGAAATATAGAAGAAGGATGGATTTTCAATGAGGAACTGAGGCCTATCAGAGAAGAAGAACTTCCTCCAAACAAGTTCTTCTTTGGCAAAAAGAGAAAAGTGGTGGTGAAAGGGGAATTCTACCAAGAGGGAGAATCGACCGCTAAAAAGTTCAAGGTTATGACCGATGGAAAGAGAAAAAAGAATGAACAATTCACCACGAAGATCGCAGGAACGCTACGAGCGTATGCATCGGCAAATCAATTTTCGGTCGAATTGTTGAAAAACCAACTCAAAAGAAAAAATCGCCTGATCAAGACTCTCGAAGCCCGAGTAGCTTCGGCCATAGAAAATGCTAAAGGTCAGGTGAGCGGGGAGATAGAACTGGCCCGATTGGCTGATAGAAATGAAATAGAAGTTCTCAAAGCCAAGCTGGAGCAAGCACATATAGTGATCTGAGATGGTCGGATACAAGCGGGTCAACAGAGGACTATGATCGCAGAGCTGCAGGCTTAGGTAGAGATCGTTGAAAGCAAGGTGATCGATGTCGAGGGGTTTAAATCCCGAGCGATCGAGATTCAAAGCAGGATCTCTTCTGCACAACAGAGTTTGCTAGCCAAAGTAGGAGTTATTTGAGAGGATTGCATGTTGATGCATCGGGTTTCTGAGAACCTGACTGTCAGAGAAAGGGATGTAGAAGCGGCTCAGGTCACCTTCCAGGAGGCGGTGATAGCCACGAACAACAGATTTTCGACAGGTTCTCCCAGATTCGCTCTCCCAGAACAAACTAGAGGTAACATTTTTTTGAAGGATTGGGAGCATAACATTTCCCTGGGAAAGGAACAGGCCCAAAAACTGACCAATTCGTTAGAAGAAGCCTTCAATTCTATAGATGGCGAGTTGTTGGGTATGGATAGTGGAGACGATGCAAAAAATTTAATGCAAATGAATGTAGAATAGATCTCGCTCGATCTAAAAGAGAAGGATGATAGAAATTCGACCGATATCTCTTAGATAGATAGCGTGGACATGGCCCGAGTTGACAGGCACTTGATCCATCCCAGCGCGCAACTAAGTGCCCTTGATATCATCGATGCACAAATTGGGGACAAGCTACATCAGTTAGCCCGAGAATGTTACTTCGCCGAGGCTAGCTGTCAAGCGGAACCTTCATGGCTCGTATCTCAACTCGTGGAAAGATGCATCTCCTGCACCGAGTCTGCATGAAGATGAGCACCTGGCAACAAGTGAAGACAGATTAGGGGAGATAGAGCGATTTCTCTCTCCTCTGTCATAACTGAAATTTTTGCGACTATTGAGTTTCTACCTGCTTTTCTGAAATTGTATAAATATACTCCAGAGAGAAATAAACAAGGTTGGACCCTTGTTGAGATTTTGTAATAGAGTTTTTGCATTAAGATTTAATACAAGCAGATCCGAGATTCTCAATTCCGTCACTTCTGTATTACAAGTTTGCTTTCTTGTTCCTCATTTTTCATTTTCAATTCATATTCGTAATTGATGTGCTTCGTTATACTTTAGTACTACCACTACTATAACGAATAAATTTGGGTTTTCTGTAATTTTTTATTGCCTTTCCTCTGCACCAACTATCAGCTGTGTAAGACCAATTTGCAGTTTCGGAATTCTACATGCATTTTTTGCTACATCGGTTATTTTCTTAAATATTTTCTTCTTCCATTTATTTTGTGAGATTTTCCCCTGGTAGGAACCTGACACTATAAACGGCTTAATGTTTTCTCCCATCCCGCCCCTTTTATTAAGATATGATACAGTTACGAGAACGAGCCTTAGATTTGCATATATCTTTAACACTGCAACTGTGAATTCTCTTTTATAAAACTAACTGAGACAGCACTCAATCTTTCTAAATAGTTCTCTTACCAGTATTGTTCCCCCATGACAGTTCCTACACCATCTCAACCTAACGTTGAACCCGAATTACTGAACCAAACACATATCGCCTTGAACCTCTTCAACACTATCCTTAAAACAGCCACTAATCGGGCCGAGCTTGAACAGTCATGGGCATCCATTGAACGTGACATAACTATTCAGGAGCAGTTCGAACCCAGACAACCCCAACGAAGAAATATCCCCTAGACTCTTCTCCGAAGGTTGATATTTTCCCTTCTCCTTATCCTAACCACTTTTGGATGCCTTGACACTGTATTTTTAAGCCTTAGTATAGACTCAGGAACAACACAACTAACTATTATCCACAATCTCGATGACTTCAAAGTCAACAACACTACACACTCCATCTATGTTCACAGGTACTCCTAACAGTCTCTCGGTCGGAATTATCTTATGTTGGTTATCCAACCTCAACTATATAGTGGACCACACTAGCTTTGATTTCCCCATCATTTCACACGTCTGTCTTGGGAGAAGATTGACATATGATCATAAGTCCAATATGAAATTATCTATTCCATATTCTCCTATTTGCACGCAAGACTTGGTTCATTTATTTTTTTGTTGTATGTACTTCTTTGTCTTATGTAAACTGATTAATCATCCCGCATGGTGTATTCAATGTTGTCTCATCCTGCATCAATTTTAAACAAAATTTTAGAAAGTCCTTCAAAGTATTTACCTTCTCGATTGGTCTATCTGGGATAGTACGATCATACACCAATGACATATCATATATGGGTGGTGTCTATGACATTGAAGCTATTCAGTCTGGTCCTAATATTTCTCTCCTTATTTGTTGATAAGTCTCCCTTTCTTCCTGTGGATTGAATGTTGGAATGGGTTCAACTTCTTTTCTTATCCATTGTTCTACTCCCTTTCCTTTCTCTATTATTTATGTTCTAGTTCTTGCTCCATCATGTGTAACAACTGCTACTTTTGGTTGGTCATCACATTCTTCAGTAGCTATCATCTGCAGATTCTAGTTCTGGTTCTGATGTTGTGTCTAATGTTGGTTTTGATTCCCTCTCTCCTGCCACTTTTATATCAACTAAGGATAGTCTTTTGTTGCATGATCCAAGGCCCTGCAATACATACATGTCATGCAAGGATTTTGGAAATATCTTGCTAAATGTCTCGGACATTGATTACAATTGTAACAAATTATTGATCCTCTACCTCCTCGACCAAATCCTCCACATCCTCAACCTATGTTGAAACCTCCACTTCCACCCTGATTAAATACTCTTGGAGTGTTATACTATTAGATTCCTCCTTATGCTACTACATTTTCCTCTTGGATTCTATAGGAATTTGAAGTGTGCTCTCTCATCAAGTCAAATGCATGACAATCTTTCCCATCATGTCCTACTAAAATGAAAAAGTTACAGAATAAATTTCTCATGGTGCTCTAATATTTCAGCATTAGGGGACAAGTAGTTGGATCATGCCCCCATGTCTTACATACCTCGCAATACCCTACTCCTCCTTCCAATGGGTTTAGTTCACATGTGTCCATATACTACGCGAAGGCTAGACACCCTTCCTTTATATGGATTTATGTCTTGGATGTTATACACCAAGCATGCTCATGATTATCCTTTTCCTTCATTATCTCCAAAAATTGAATTCTCAATCTAGACAACTGTGACTGTACCTGTGCCATACCTATGTCATCTCCTATAGGAGATGTCTCTAATTTCATCATGATTTCCAATGCTTTAGGTTGTGATGTGACCTTCTATTTGGTTAATGGACGGTGAATGTGTGGCAATAAGCTTGATATAAACCATTCCTGGTGTTTTTTGTCTGGAATATGAAGGTTAACCTACCCATCACATATTTGAATCTCTAGTCATAATCCCACACTTCCTTGTTCAATACTTGCTTAATTTCCTTTATCTCTATAATATATTGAGATTCANGAACACCCTTGAACCTCCGAAGAAGTAGGACCCGGTCATCACCCCAGGAAAGGCAACGAAACAAATCGGGGAACCCATCGATTTTGTCACCCCCTTACAGTCGACATAAGGAAATATAGAAGAAGGATGGATTTTCAATGAGGAACTGAGGCCTATCAGAGAAGAAGAACTTCCTCCAAACGCGTTCTTCTTTGAAAAAAAGAGAAAAGCGGTGGTGAAAAGGGAATTCTACCAAGAGGGAGAATCGATTGCTAAAAAGTTCAAGGTTATGACCAATGGAAAGAACAAAAAGAATGAACAATTCACCATGAAGATCGCAGGAATGCTACGAGTGTATCCATCGGTGAATCAATTTTCAGTCGGATTGTTGAAAAACCAGCTCAAAAGAAAAAATTGCCTGATCAAGACTCTCAAAGCCAGAGTAGTTTCGGTCATAGAAAACGCTAAAGGTCAGGTGAGCGGGGAGATAGAACTGGCCCGACTAGCTGATAGAAATGAAATAGAAGTGCTCAAAGCCAAGCTGGAGCAAGCACATCTAGTGATCCGAGATGGTCGGATACAAGTGGGTCAACAGAGGACTATGATCGCAGAGCTGCAGGCTCAGGTAGAGATCGCTGAAAGAAGGGTGATTGATGTCGAGGGGTTTAAATCCCGAGTGATCGAGATTCAGAGCAGGATCTCTTCTGCACAACAGAGTTTGCTAGCCAAACTGGGAGTGATTTGAGAGGATTTCCTGTTGATGCATCGGGTTTTCGAGAACCTGACTGTCAGAGAAAGGGATGCAGAAGAGGCTCGGGCTGCCTTCCAGGAGCCGGTGATAGCCACGAACAACAGAGTTTCGACAGGTTCTCCTAGATTTTCTCTCCCAAAACAAACTAGAGGTAACATTATGTTGAAGGATTGGGAGCATAACATTGCCCTGGGCAAGGAAGAGGCCCAAAAACTGACCAATTCGTTAGAAGAAGCCTTTAATTCTATAGATGGAAAGTTGTTGGGTATGGATAGTGGAGACGATGCAGAAACTTTAATGCAAATGAATGTAGAATAGATCTCACTGGATCTAAAAGAGAAGGATGAGATAAATTCGACCGATATCTCTCAGATAGATAGCGTGGACATGGCCCAAGTTGACAGGCACTTGATCCAGCCCAGCGCGCAACTAAGTGCCCTTGATATCATCGATGCACAAATGGGGGACAAGCTGCAGCAGTTAGCCCGAGAATGTTACTTCGCCTAGGCCAGCTGTCAAGCGGAACCTTCATGGCTCGTATCTCAACTCGTGGAAAGATGCATCGCCTGCACTGAGTCTGCACGAAGATGAGCACCTGGCAACAAGTGAAGACAGATTAAGGGAGATAGAGTGATTGCTCTCTCCTCTTTCATAACTAAAATTTTTGCGACTATTGAGTTTCTACCTGCTTTGCAGAAATTGTATAAATATACTCCAGAGAGAAATAAACAGGGTTGGACCCTTGTTGAGATTTTGTAATAGAGTTTTTGCATTGAGATTTAATACAAGCAGATCCAAGATTCTCAATTTCGTCACTTCTGTATTACAAGTTTGCTTTCTTGTTGCTCATTTTTCATTTTCAATTCATATTCGTAATTGATGTGCTTCGTTATACTTTAGTACTACCACTACTATAACGAATAAATTTGGGTTTTCTGTAATTTTTTATTGCCTTTCCTCTGCACCAACTATCAGCTGTGTAAGACCAATTTGCAGTTTCAGAATTCTACATGCATTTTTTGCTACATCAGCTATTTTCTTAAATATTTTCTTCTTTTGTTTATTTTGTGAGGTTTTCCCCTGGTAGGAACCTGACACTGTAAACGGCTTAATGTTTTCTCCCATCCCGCCCCTTTTATTAAGATATGATACAGTTACGGGAACGAGCCTTAGATTTGCATATATCTTTAACACTGCAACCGTGAATTCTCTTTTATAAAACTAACTGAGACAACACTCAATCTTTCTAAATAGTTCTCTTACTAGTACTGTTCCCCCATGATAGTTCCTACACCATATCAACCTAATGTTGAACCCGGATTACTGAACCAAACGCATATCGCCTTGAACCTCTTCAACACTATCCTTAAAACAACCACTAACCGGGCCAAGCTTGAACAATCATGGGCATCCATTGAACGCAACATAACTATTTAGGAGAAGTTCGAAGCCAGACAACCCCAATGAAGAAATATCCCCTAGAATCTTCTCCAAAGGTTGATATTTTCCCTTCTCCTTATCCTAACCACTTTCGGATGCCTTGACACTGTATTTTTAAGCCTTAGTATAGACTCAAGAACAACAAAACTAACTATTATCCACAATCTCGATGACTTCAAAGTCAACAACACTACACACTCCATCTATGCTCGCAGGTACTCCTAACAGTCTCTCAGTCGGAATTATCTTATGTTGGTTATCCAGCCTCAACTAGATAGTGGACCACACTAGCTTTGATTTCCCCATCATTTCCCACGTCTGTCTTGGGAGAAGATTGACATATGATCATAAGTCCAATATGAAATTATCTATTCCATATTCTCCTATTTGCACGTAGGACTTGGTTCATTTATTTTTTTGTTGTATGTACTTCTTTGTCTTATGTAAACTGATTAATCATCTAGCATGGTGTATTCAATGTTGTCTCATCCTGCATCAATTCTAAACAAAATTTTAGAAAGTCCTTCAAAGTATTTACCTTCTCGATTGGTCTATCTGGGATAGTATGATCATACACCAATGACATATCATATATGGGTGGTGTCTATGACATTGAAGCTATTCAGTCTGGTCCTAATATTTCTCTCCTTATTTGTTGATAAGTCTCCCTTTCTTCCTGTGGATTGAATGTTGGAATGGGTTCAACTTCTTTTCTTATCCATTGTTCTACTCCCTTTCCTTTCTCTATTATTTATGTTCTAGTTCTTGCTCCATCATGTGTAACAACTGCTACTTTTGGTTGGTCATCACATTCTTCAGTAGCTATCATCTGCAGATTCTAGTTCTGGTTCTGATGTTGTGTCTAATGTTGGTTTTGATTCCCTCTCTCCTGCCACTTTTATATCAACTAAGGATAGTCTTTTGTTGCATGATCCAAGGCCCTGCAATACATACATGTCATGCAAGGATTTTGGAAATATCTTGCTAAATGTCTCGGACATTGATTACAATTGTAACAAATTATTGATCCTCTACCTCCTCGACCAAATCCTCCACATCCTCAACCTATGTTGAAACCTCCACTTCCACCCTGATTAAATACTCTTGGAGTGTTATACTATTAGATTCCTCCTTATGCTACTACATTTTCCTCTTGGATTCTATAGGAATTTGAAGTGTGCTCTCTCATCAAGTCAAATGCATGACAATCTTTCCCATCATGTCCTACTAAAATGAAAAAGTTACAGAATAAATTTCTCATGGTGCTCTAATATTTCAGCATTAGGGGACAAGTAGTTGGATCATGCCCCCATGTCTTACATACCTCGCAATACCCTACTCCTCCTTCCAATGGGTTTAGTTCACATGTGTCCATATACTACGCGAAGGCTAGACACCCTTCCTTTATATGGATTTATGTCTTGGATGTTATACACCAAGCATGCTCATGATTATCCTTTTCCTTCATTATCTCCAAAAATTGAATTCTCAATCTAGACAACTGTGACTGTACCTGTGCCATACCTATGTCATCTCCTATAGGAGATGTCTCTAATTTCATCATGATTTCCAATGCTTTAGGTTGTGATGTGACCTTCTATTTGGTTAATGGACGGTGAATGTGTGGCAATAAGCTTGATATAAACCATTCCTGGTGTTTTTTGTCTGGAATATGAAGGTTAACCTACCCATCACATATTTGAATCTCTAGTCATAATCCCACACTTCCTTGTTCAATACTTGCTTAATTTCCTTTATCTCTATAATATATTGAGATTCAGATTTCTCCTTCTGAATTCCTTTAGCAATGCTTATCTAATTTCTTCCAAGGTTCTTGATTGTTCGGTCAGTGTAGTTTTCTGAAAAATCATATACCAAAGTAGTTCTTTATCCCTGAACGTCATGGACAACTGCGTGATTTTCGTTGCTCCGTCTAGGACATTCTGCACAACCCATATTGTGTTGCATACAAATAGGTGTTTCTCAGGGTCCTCCAACCCTATTCCCTTAATCTTAGGAATTCTCAATGTCTGATCTACCCCTTCCATTGTATTAGGTGTTGTACTTACAATTGGTGATGATGACTAGCTTTGGTTTGTTGTGTTGTTCCTGCTATTCTAACTATTTATTTGACTTCCTCCACTTATTACAATTGCTCTTGAACAAGCCTTGGTTCCTGCTTCAATTCTTAATGATGCACACGGGGTCGTGGGTTCCATGCAGATTTTGATCTGAGATGGAATTATTTCTTCTACTGGGTAATATTGAGTATCTATTTCTTTCCTTTTCTTTTCTCCATACAATGTGATCTAAAGTTCTACACAAGGGTCACTTCCCTTCAATTCTATGTGTTGCTCTCTGTTTCCAGCCATAGTCTCCTTCTTATTGTATCTAAACCTTTTCCCACAGTGCAATACCCAATCTTTCCATCTAAGCCAATATCTTCTCTCAACATACTTAGTGCATCCACTCATCCTTCCCACTCTTAGACCTTCCTCCATTCATCCCCCAGTTCCCCTATGTGCACGAAGGTGCTTAGTTATCAAAATCCATTATCATGACATTCTTTTCACACACTAACATATTTATCCAAGTAGATAATGTGTTCAAATATATTCCATGCAGACCTTTGAAAAGGTCCCTCTCCGTGACACTATAAGACTGGGTACAATCTACTTCAAATTCTATAATATAACCCCCCAACATATTGTTCAACTAAAAATACTTTGTGTGAGAAACCTTATTACTTACCATATTGAGTTTTCTAATTAGTTCATTAGTCCAGTTTCTCGGGGCTTCAACTTTTTATCTCCCAATGTTCTCCACTAACCTTCCTAACTATTCAGTCAATATAATGAGAAATTCACCAAAGAAAACTTCATGTAGATATGTGAAAACATATCTTTGTAACCACTATTTTTCGTTGAGCCTAGGGTTTCTATTATGNGATCATACACCAATGACATATCATATATGGGTGGTGTCTATGACATTGAAGCTATTCAGTCTGGTCCTAATATTTCTCTCCTTATTTGTTGATAAGTCTCCCTTTCTTCCTGTGGATTGAATGTTGGAATGGGTTCAACTTCTTTTCTTATCCATTGTTCTACTCCCTTTCCTTTCTCTATTATTTATGTTCTAGTTCTTGCTCCATCATGTGTAACAACTGCTACTTTTGGTTGGTCATCACATTCTTCAGTAGCTATCATCTGCAGATTCTAGTTCTGGTTCTGATGTTGTGTCTAATGTTGGTTTTGATTCCCTCTCTCCTGCCACTTTTATATCAACTAAGGATAGTCTTTTGTTGCATGATCCAAGGCCCTGCAATACATACATGTCATGCAAGGATTTTGGAAATATCTTGCTAAATGTCTCGGACATTGATTACAATTGTAACAAATTATTGATCCTCTACCTCCTCGACCAAATCCTCCACATCCTCAACCTATGTTGAAACCTCCACTTCCACCCTGATTAAATACTCTTGGAGTGTTATACTATTAGATTCCTCCTTATGCTACTACATTTTCCTCTTGGATTCTATAGGAATTTGAAGTGTGCTCTCTCATCAAGTCAAATGCATGACAATCTTTCCCATCATGTCCTACTAAAATGAAAAAGTTACAGAATAAATTTCTCATGGTGCTCTAATATTTCAGCATTAGGGGACAAGTAGTTGGATCATGCCCCCATGTCTTACATACCTCGCAATACCCTACTCCTCCTTCCAATGGGTTTAGTTCACATGTGTCCATATACTACGCGAAGGCTAGACACCCTTCCTTTATATGGATTTATGTCTTGGATGTTATACACCAAGCATGCTCATGATTATCCTTTTCCTTCATTATCTCCAAAAATTGAATTCTCAATCTAGACAACTGTGACTGTACCTGTGCCATACCTATGTCATCTCCTATAGGAGATGTCTCTAATTTCATCATGATTTCCAATGCTTTAGGTTGTGATGTGACCTTCTATTTGGTTAATGGACGGTGAATGTGTGGCAATAAGCTTGATATAAACCATTCCTGGTGTTTTTTGTCTGGAATATGAAGGTTAACCTACCCATCACATATTTGAATCTCTAGTCATAATCCCACACTTCCTTGTTCAATACTTGCTTAATTTCCTTTATCTCTATAATATATTGAGATTCATATTTTGCCTTTTGAATTCCTTTAGCAATTCTTATCTAATTTCTTCCAAGGTTCTTGATTGTTCGGTCAGTGTAGTTTTCTGAAAAATCATATACCAAAGTAGTTCTTTATCCCTGAACGTCATGGCCAACTGTGTGATTTTCGTTGCTCCGTCCAGGACATTCTGCAAAACCCATATTGTGTTGCATACAAATAGGTGTTTCTCAGGGTTCTCCAACCCTATTCCCTTAATCTTAGGCATTCTCAATGTCTGATCTACCCCTTCCATTGTATTAGGTGTTGTACTTACCTTTGGTGATGATGACTAGCTTTGGTTTGTTGTGTTGTTCCTTCTATTCTAACTATTTATTTGACTTCCTCCACTTATTAGAATTGCTCTTGAACAAGCCTTGGTTCCTGCTTCAATTCTTAATGATGCACACAGGGTCGTGGGTTCCATGCAGATTTTGATCTGAGATGGACTTATTTCTTCTACTGGGTAATATTGGGTATCTATTTCTTTCCTTTTCTTTTCTCCATACAATGTGATCTAAAGTTCTACACAAGGGTCACTTCCCTTCAATTATATGTGTTTCTCTCTGTTTCCATCCATAGTCTCCTTCTTATTATATCTAAACCTTTTCCCACAGTGCAATACCCAATCTTTCCATCTGAGCCAATATCTTCTCTCAACATACTTAGTGCATCCACTCATCCTTCCCACTCTTAGACCTTCTTCCAGTCATCCCCCAGTTCCCCTATGTGCATGAAGGTGCTTAGTTATCAAAATCCATTATCATGACATTCTTTTCACACAGTAACATATTTATCCAAGTAGATAATGTGTTCAAATATATTCCATGCAGACCTTTGAAAAGGTCCCTCTCTGTGACACTATAAGACTGGGTACAATCTACTTCAAATTCTATAATATAATCCCCCAACATATTGTTCAACCAAAAATAATTTGTGCGAGAAACCATATTACTTACCATATTGAGTTTTCTAATTAGTTCATTAGTCCAGTTTCTCGGGGATTCAACTTTTTATCTCCCAATGTTCTCCACTAACATTCCTAACTATTCAGTCAATATAATGAGAAATTCACCAAAGAAAACTTCATGTAGATATGTGAAAACATATCTTTGTAACCACTATTTTTCGTTGAGCCTAGGGTTTCTATTATGTTCTCTAGAAAAGTCCCATTGCTTTCTTTCCATCCATTCTTCAATTTCTTCTTTATTCGACCTCCAAAACATTCCCCTCAATTACAGTTCCTGATACCGAAAACAAAACCATTTTTCGACGTGTAGGGGGTAGACCCGGGTTTAATCAATCAAATACCAAGAAAACCCTTAGATACCAGCCCATTCGGCATCACCTGCAGACAAAGTGAAGTCTCACCCGAGGCATCTAGAGGAGCTGTAGGAACCAAGGTTCCACAGTGCTAAGGGGAAGTGAGGCATCATTCTTATCCTTTAATTACATGCACAATTCTCATCATTAATAGTTACTTTGTTATGAAACATAACCTATTTGCAACATTACAATATCATATATGATCCATTTATTCATCATAAACCAGAAAACAACATAAATTGCAACCACACTATAACTCACATATTTACACGGTTGACCCAACTTGGGATATCTCCACAATGGTTGGCTTCTTATATTATTCATTAATAGATTTCTTACAATTGTGAACTTCACTACAAAATATGCAACAATAATATCATCCCAAACCTACCTAGTCATTCTGTTGTAGTGTGAGTTCACTCCTCATTCATACTATAGATTTCTTCCTGCGCTCAACTCCCTTACCAAAACAAATTTGCAACTTACATGTACCATCACAGACATATATCTCACCCCCTCCACTATTTCCTTCCTTACATATTTATACATAACAATATGGCTAGGCTTGTTAGAAAACTGGACAAAGTGTCCCCCAAAACCCATTATAAAATTGGACAAAATGTCCCCAAACCCTACGGTTTATAACTGTTTTCCGCCTTCTGTGCACTACTCCATCATCCTTTTGTCGTGCTCCTTGGCATCCTCTCTGTCATGTACGCTATTTCATCTTTTGATTTCCGTTTCCTCTTCAACTTACTTTTTTGCGCAGATCCCAAAACTTATCCAAAATGACTCTCCAACAGGAAGCTATTGGTAAAAGGAACATAGAGGAAGATAAAACTAACTTTAGACAATGCTATGATTCTAGCCTTTGAGGAAACCTTGTTGGATTTCAAGAAAGATAAAGTTAGTGAATTTCTAGGAGCAAGGATGGCCATATCTTATGCCACACAATTGATTGATCCAAAGCAGATGAAAGAGAGACAGATGGAATGAGGAAAGAATTAGAGTCTTTTAGACATCAAGAAGATCATTACAAGGACACCACATAGGTAGTGATGATCTTAAGATCATATTTCTTGGAGGAATATGGAAGATATAAGTTAGTTGGAGATCCCTTTATGGAAAAATTCATAAGCTACCAAGAAGAAAATTTGTTGTGTGTAGTAGCACACAAGGAAATGTTGAAGTGGGATGAAAGAGTGCATAGGATCTTGAACTAAATTGAGTATATTAGATAATTTCATAAAGGTCAAGGAAAATAATATCATGGCATCATAATTCTCATTGATCATAGCATGGCTAGAATACAGATGGGTGTATAATATTGAGTTCAAGTTGTTTTTTAACGAAAGAAGAAGATGCAGGAAAGATGGGAGGAATTCCTTAAGAACTAGGAGAAAAATGATGAGGTAATGACAAAAATGCAATTCCCCGAGTTCGGGTTGCCCAAATATTTTCAGGACATTAGTGATATAATTAAGAAGTACATAGAAAATGACCAACGGTATGAGTCATATGTTCATAAGATGACCAATTTGGCATGAATACAAGTCAATAGATTCATGGGAATCATTATCAATACGACTTCCATCTTGGAGTGTGTGACTACCAAGGTGGAAAAACATGTACAATGCACCAGGGATATGAGGGAGGTACTCAATGCACCTATGGATCAACATTGCTTCCCTTACATGCATGCGTGTGAGGATACATTCTCCCATTGGGCCGAGTATGACAAAGTGCACCCACTAGATCAATAACCTTATGCATGAGAAACAGTTGAGAGAGAACATGTTGATGAGTTCACATTACTTTCTATATTTTCTTAAAATAGCATTAATACTATTTTTATACATTTTAACTTTTAATAACTAAGAGAATCGACCATGCACAAGGGGTTGATGGTTTTTGTAAGAAAATTTTGGATTAGAACTAGAAGAAACTATTTTATAAGTTTAATTCAGAAGCTCAGAAGGATCCAAGGAGAATTTTCCAAATCTATGCATGTTTTCTCATAAGTGTTTTTTTCTGCAATTTTATTGAATGCTACAGGCGTCTAGTAAGATTTTAATCACTTTTCAATTATCTTAATTGATTAAGAATTTTACTTATAAATTTTAGTGAAATATAATATTACTTGATAATTAATTCTTTGTGTTATGTGAACTTAGAAAAGTACAAAACTATTTCTTTCTTATCTTTCCTCTTATATATTTATGCATGCATGCTACTTAATTTTTTTTTCTAAGTATATCTGGTAACTAACAAAATTCATTTGGTATTACTACTAGAGAAATTTAATTTCATGTGTTACTTACTCATCGTTGTTAAGGTTTATCCTGATCACGGATTTCCCCAACAAATATCTTTCTTTTATCATTCATTTATTCCTATCATTTCTCAGCACCATATACACACACGCACTTCTAAACTAGAATCATAAGGGAACCACGATATCCCCACCCTTCTAGACGCTTGAAATATTTACCCCCAATTTTGGGTGATGTTCCTAATTTCACTGAAACATTAGCAGTACCATCACATACACCAGTTAGTGCCACAGTACTAGGCTCATGATTAATAGGTGCCACTTTTCTTAGAACCAATATCCCAAGCAACTCCCAACCAAACCCTCCCCCACAAGGAGGCGAAGCCCAAAATTTTCCACAAAGTAAAACCTCCCAAGGAACCACTTCCTCCCATAACATGGTAGGACCCACTCCTATCATGCTCTTTTTGGATTCACTCAATATACCTGAACCAACTAAAATGACAAATGATCCCATATAGCACGACCCCACTTGGCCGAATATTCCCACAAAAGTACCTTCGGATATCCATAAGTTTGAAGGAAAATCTGGAGATGACCCCGCCAACCATGTCATGTCCTTCCACTTGTGATGTTCTTACAATAGCATAATGTAATATTTCATTCATCTATGGTTATTTTTTAGAACCCTCACTGGAACAACAACCAAATGGTACGTAGATGAGAAGTTTGGAGCTCACCCAACATTCAAATCATTAGCCAAATACTTCTTGTCACTTTTTCAACTTCCTATCTGACATGATACTAGGTGTGAAATCATGTCCGAATGAAACAAAACACCGCTACTCACATTTCAAACCATATTCATGAATGGCATAGACATCGTAACCTTTGTAAAGTGGACACCACCCCACAACAAAGGCTAGATTGGTTCCTTTGATCGCGCATTCCTACCCTTGATAAATATGTGGCCACAACCCTCCCCCAAATGGAATATGAATCCATCACTAATGCCCAATAGTTTTACCTTATCTACTCCCAATTAGGGTACCTATACACTATCCTTCCATATGCTCCTCATCCTTTTCCCTTTGGTCAATACAAACCAATAACATCGCATGTTGTTGATGGGTTGATTGGNAACATAAATTGCAACCACACTATAACTCACATATTTACACGGTTGACCCAACTTGGGATATCTCCACAATGGTTGGCTTCTTATATTATTCATTAATAGATTTCTTACAATTGTGCACTGCACTACAAAATATGCAACAATAATATCATCCCAAACCTACCTAATCGTTATGTTTTAGTGTGAGTTCACTCCTCATTCATACTATAAATTTCTTCCTCCGCTCAACTCCCTTACCAAAACAAATTTTCAACTTACATGTACCATCGCACACATATATCTCACCCCCTCCACTATTTCCTTCCTTACATATTTATACATAACAATATGGATAGGCTTGTTAGAAAACTAGACAAAGTGTCCCCCAAAACCCATTATAAAATTGGACAAAATGTCCCCAAACCCTACGGTTTATAACTGTTTTCCGCCTTCTGTGCACTACTCCATCATCCTTTTGTCGTGCTCCCTGGCATCCTCTCTGTCATATACTCTATTTCATCTTTTGATTTCCTTTTCCTCTTCGACTTACTTTTTTGTGCAGATCCCAAAACTTATCCAAAATGACTCTCTAATAGGCAGCTATTGGTAAAAGGAACATAGAGGAAGATAAAACTAACTTTAGACAACACTATGATTCTAGCCTTTGAGGAAACCTTGTTGGATTCCAAGAAAGATAAAGTTAGTGAATTTCTAGGAGCAGGGATGGCCATATCTTATGCCACACAATTGATTGAGCCAAAGCAGATGAAAGAGAGGCAGATGGAATGAGGAAAGAATTAGAGTCTTTTAGACATCAAGAAGATTATTACAAGGACACCACATAGGTAGTGATGATCTTAAGAGCATATTTCTTGGAGGAATATGGAAGATATAAGTTAGTTAGAGATCCCTTTATGGAAAAATTCATAAGCTACCAAGAAGAAAATTTGTTGCGTGTAGTAGCACACAAGGAAATGTTGAAGTGGGATGAAAGAGTGCATAGGATCTTGAACTAAATTGAGTATATTAGATAATTTCATAAAGGTCAAGGAAACAAATATCATGGAATCATAATTCTCATTGATCATAGCATGGCCAAAATACAGATGGGTGTATAATATTGAGTTCAAGTTGTTTTTTAACGAAAGAAGAAGATGTAGGAAATATGGGAGGAATTCCTTAAGAACTAGGAGAAAAATGATGAGGTAATGACAAAAATACAATTCCCCAAGTTCGGGTTGCCCAAATATTTTCAGGACATCAGTGATATAATTAAGAAGTACATAGAAAATGACCAAAGGTATGAGTCATATGTTCATAAGATGACCAATTTGGCATGAATACAAATCAATAGATTCATAAGAATCATTATCAATACGACTTCCATCTTGGAGTGTGTGACTACCAAGGTGGAAAAACATGTACAGTGCACCAGGGATATGAGGGAGGTACTCAATGCACCTATGGATCAACATTTCTTCCCTTACATGCATACGTGTGAGGATACATTCTCCCATTGGGCCGAGTATGACAAAGTGCACCCACTAGATCAGTAACCTTATGCATGAGAAACAGTTGAGAGAGAACATGTTGATGAGTTCACATTACTTTCTATATTTTCTTAAAATAGCATTAATACTATTTTTATACATTTTAACTTTTAATAACTAAGAGAATCGA
The DNA here is from genome assembly GCA_000966675.3 of Picea glauca. NCBI lineage: Eukaryota > Viridiplantae > Streptophyta > Pinopsida > Pinales > Pinaceae > Picea > Picea glauca. The sequence goes on from JZKD02S0033471.1 coordinate 21,346, forward strand.
CCATGCACAAGGGGTTGATGGTTTTTGTAAGAAAATTTTGGATTAGAACTAGAAGAAACTATTTTATAAGTTTAATTCAGAAGCTCAGAAGGATCCAAGGAGAATTTTCCAAATCTATGCATGTTTTCTCATAAGTGTTTTTTTCTGCAATTTTATTGAATGCTACAGGCGTCTAGTAAGATTTTAATCACTTTTCAATTATCTTAATTGATTAAGAATTTTACTTATAAATTTTAGTGAAATATAATATTACTTGATAATTAATTCTTTGTGTTATGTGAACTTAGAAAAGTACAAAACTATTTCTTTCTTATCTTTCCTCTTATATATTTATGCATGCATGCTACTTAATTTTTTTTTCTAAGTATATCTGGTAACTAACAAAATTCATTTGGTATTACTACTAGAGAAATTTAATTTCATGTGTTACTTACTCATCGTTGTTAAGGTTTATCCTGATCACGGATTTCCCCAACAAATATCTTTCTTTTATCATTCATTTATTCCTATCATTTCTCAGCACCATATACACACACGCACTTCTAAACTAGAATCATAAGGGAACCACGATATCCCCACCCTTCTAGACGCTTGAAATATTTACCCCCAATTTTGGGTGATGTTCCTAATTTCACTGAAACATTAGCAGTACCATCACATACACCAGTTAGTGCCACAGTACTAGGCTCATGATTAATAGGTGCCACTTTTCTTAGAACCAATATCCCAAGCAACTCCCAACCAAACCCTCCCCCACAAGGAGGCGAAGCCCAAAATTTTCCACAAAGTAAAACCTCCCAAGGAACCACTTCCTCCCATAACATGGTAGGACCCACTCCTATCATGCTCTTTTTGGATTCACTCAATATACCTGAACCAACTAAAATGACAAATGATCCCATATAGCACGACCCCACTTGGCCGAATATTCCCACAAAAGTACCTTCGGATATCCATAAGTTTGAAGGAAAATCTGGAGATGACCCCGCCAACCATGTCATGTCCTTCCACTTGTGATGTTCTTACAATAGCATAATGTAATATTTCATTCATCTATGGTTATTTTTTAGAACCCTCACTGGAACAACAACCAAATGGTACGTAGATGAGAAGTTTGGAGCTCACCCAACATTCAAATCATTAGCCAAATACTTCTTGTCACTTTTTCAACTTCCTATCTGACATGATACTAGGTGTGAAATCATGTCCGAATGAAACAAAACACCGCTACTCACATTTCAAACCATATTCATGAATGGCATAGACATCGTAACCTTTGTAAAGTGGACACCACCCCACAACAAAGGCTAGATTGGTTCCTTTGATCGCGCATTCCTACCCTTGATAAATATGTGGCCACAACCCTCCCCCAAATGGAATATGAATCCATCACTAATGCCCAATAGTTTTACCTTATCTACTCCCAATTAGGGTACCTATACACTATCCTTCCATATGCTCCTCATCCTTTTCCCTTTGGTCAATACAAACCAATAACATCGCATGTTGTTGATGGGTTGATTGGATCCATGGCTCATACTCAACAACATGCACAATCAGTACCCACATATGGGACAAACCCCTACTTTAAACCATATGGGGGAGCGTCGTATTACTTTCCCACACCCGCCCCCCCTCCACCACCATTCATGGCACCTCCTCTTCCCCCCATGGGTACTCAGCTACCCAAATCCCTTCCCCAACCAATCCCTATTCTGCAACCGGTTCCTCAACCAACAACGTCCTATCCACCTAGTAATAATGGAACCACCTCCACTTATTACAACCTGTATGGACCCCCACAAGGTAACCCATACTATCCCTTCACAAGTCCACCCCAATTGGTTGCACCCCTACATGGAAAAAACTAGGAAGGGGTCAATTTCATTTAACCATCCCCTCTTCAACAACTTCATTCATTTGAACAGTTAAATGCAGCCAATCCACCTCACCAACCCAACAATGACTAGAAGAAAGGAAAGAATAGGAACCAGGGACAAGAAGGGAACCCCCCTCAACAAAACCCCCAAGATGGGGGTAACCAATGCTAACCCAACCAAAACCCCCAAGGGAAAAATAATAATGTTCAACCACAATAAGGGTGAAATAACAACCTTTGAACCAAATACCCTTTCTCATTATGTGGAAAATATGGCCATTACACTCACCATTTCCCCCAAATCGTCGATTACAATTGGATGAAGGATTCCATGAATCCCCAGCAAACCCCCAACCCACAAGTTCCACCTCAAGGAATGCCTACTTATATACCACCACCGATGGTATTACAAAACCCTATTGCACATCAATCAATCATTAATACTCATCCAGAAGGGGTTCAATTCCCACACCCATAGGAACAGTTCCCTCCACCTGAACAACCCCATCCAAAGAACACCACTGACCAAAACATCCTCCTCACAATTGAAGAGGAAATCCTCTTACAAACGTGCAGTCACCAATACGGTACATCCCTTGATCCATTACCCACCACTTCGGATGCTCCCCAACCACCAAATGGACAACCTTTGATGATCCCTTGTGCTAACATTGAAGCCATCGTCTGCATGCCTCATGCACCCTTGCACCGCAACGTGCATAATCCTCATGCTAGGGCCAACCAGAGATACATTTTGATTGGATATCTCGCTCAATCACCTGTTTCCATGTCAATCATGGAAGTCCTTCAAACATGCCCTTCCCAACGAAAGGAATCACTTTCACAATTGGAGGTAGTAAATCCAAAAGATAGTTGTCTAATCACATTTGAATTAGACAAAGTAGACCCGTGACTTCCATCATTAGTCACATTCCATATTCTTTTCAAAATATGGAATATCACGGTCCATCGTTGAATCATAGATGAAGGAGCATCCACGTGCATTATTTCCAAATCAGTTTGGCAGCAACTTGGTTCACCTGAGTTGATCCCCTCCACCATCATGCTTTGAACTTATGATGGTTTCCCATCCCAACTGGAAGGCCTGTATCAAAACATTCTAGTCAAGATGGGAGGAAAAAAACTCTCATCAACATAGAATTCATTGACGCCCAATTGGATTATAATATCCTATTCGTATGAAGCCACATGTATGACATGCAGTTTGTACCTTCCTCGATATTTTGTACCATGCTATTCCCTCACAATGGGAAAATTGTCACCATCGACCAATTGACCCACAATGAAACCAACCAATTAGGGAACATTGATAACATCCTGCCACCGATCTACTCTAGCACCAACTCAGTCCCAATTATAGATGTCCGACCATATCTATTTTAGGATCCATCTTTGATTGGTACATACTAAGAATTCCCACCCCCCACTATTGTCATTGTGTGCACCATCACGGTCGATGAAGTTGAGATACTTAACCCCCTATCCATGGAAGACTCACCAGAATCCACTACCCCTCTCACCCCAATACATCCTAACAAAATCCCCATACATAATCCTCAAGACAAAAAATTGGAGAACTTACCACCCATGGGTCAAATCCTCGTTTGGCAGATGGTCCCACAGGCCATCACCCAAATTCCCTTCTTTTACCTAGCATGGTCATTTTCATCCCTTTATGGTATCTATAAACACCATCTATGGTACCAGGTTTATCCCTTCCACCAAAAACTACGATCTCATTACTGCTATCAGTGGCTCAACCAACCGATCACACAGTTGGAGGTAATATTACCAATGTAGGAAAACATGCCTATGGAAAAGGGGGTGCTGCCACCAAACAACAAGGAAAACATAAAAATAAGGAACCCTGCCTCCCTTCCCCACCCCACATACCACCTCCATGCACCTTGTGCAACACCATTGGAAACCCTACCAATATCTACCCCACTTTCCCTGAGTTATATAATCTTATTCCAAAACCCATAAGTACACCACTACTACCTAGACCAATAGTACTACCAGCCTCATCGGAACCTTCCTCATCCAAACCTCCCAGTTTGAGAACCAAGCATGCTTGTGGCATTTTTTCTCAATACGACCATTATACACACCATTTTTCGACCCTCCCTCAGTTTCAAGACACTCTCACAGTAGTGCACCAGATCACATTACCCAAATAATCCCAAACCATCTCCTTGGTACAACCAGTTACTGGCATTCTCGATGTCTCTACGTCAAGGAACAAGTGCATGTGATGCCCTTGCACACTATGTTACCAGATGGACCATTACACATATCTTTGTCCACTCATCATTTAGGGAATCACACGCTGGAGGGCCTCCCTCCCAACTATTCCACCAAGTGTACCATTGTTGGGTGTAGGCCTATTTTGAGGAAAAACCTATTTTTGGAAGGAGAGACCTAATTCTGGAGCATGCGCAACAACTGGCAAGAAAGAAGCATGCAAAAAAACAAGAAAAAGTAGCATGCAAGAGGAAAATCCATGTGCGAAGAGGCAGACAAGCCTAACAATATTAGGGTTAGGGTTTTCAAGAAGGATTGTAATGACTTTAAGCCTGAAAAATAGTATAAATAATAAAATAGGAGGTCTAGGTTACGGGTTTAGATGTTCAGTGTTTCAGTTGTTCGATTGTTGTAAGCCGTTGTAGAAGATGTTCAGTTATTAATGTGATAAGAATGTAGAAGAGTAAAGAAATCTATATTTTGAGGGTTAGAACATAGGCTGAGGAACCTGGTGTGATCTAGTCCGCCTCACAAAGGTTCCTTAACCTCATCAGGATTGTATGATTGAATATGTAATTCTTGCAGTGCCATATTTTGCAGCAAACTAAATAAAAGAGAAAATAACCCAAATCTTTGTGGATGTAGCCCAGGAGGGGGTGAACCATGGTAAACATGTGTTCTGTGTTATTTTTCTTGAATGATTTACCATCTATTAATGGTTATCTTATGAATGAATGATTAAATAGAAGTATTAGCATGCATGCATGAGGCTATAGGTAAATGAATCTGAGGCATACTTGAATGAATAATAGGTTTAATGAATAAAGAAAAGAAAGAATATACTCCCATATCCCCAGTCATTCCTGGACTACAAGAACTTGATCTTTGTAGCCACCCATAGAGCTATCTCGGGTGAGACTGTAGTGTGTTCTCTAC
>JZKD02S0033482.1:0-17543 GCA_000966675.3 Picea glauca
AACAACTAGGCCCCTTACTGGAGGAGTTGCACTAAAGAGAAACGGGGAGGTTTCATCTTGGACAGAGTTAGAGAACAACTAGGCCCCTTACTGGAGGAGTTGCACTAAAGAGAAATTTAGCCTAGAGACTAAGTATGAGCATGCAGTTTAGGTCGCTGTATTAGAGATGTAGAATTGTGTAGACTCATCAATGCTGGATGTACATTGTATTGGTTAGCCTCAGTGCACATCCGAGTGGCAACTTGGCAGTGTTATGGATGTGCTTATATTTCAGTCATGCATTGTGAGCCAGTGGTGCTAAACTCAAAGTTTGGTTGTGCTCAGACTTGTCTCACTATGATAGCATGCTTTATTGGTTAGCCTCAGTGCACATCAGAGTGGCAACTTGGCAGTGTTATGGATGCGCTTATATTTCAGTCATGCATTGTGAGCCAGTGGTGCTAAACTCAAAGTTTGGTTGTGCTCAGACTTGTCTCACTATGATAGCACGCTTTATGTCGCAGTCACATAGAACTCAATCTAGTGTAGGCACATTGGCATGGATAGACAACTAAGTGAAACGTTATATTCAGAAGCCAAAAATCATATCGAATTGTCATCTTATTATTTGTCTCATAATCTTTCTGACAATTGTACACGTGTAATTTTAGATATGAATAGACAGGAAATGAACCTATTCACACTCCCTTGGCCTGTGTTATTTATACCCTGTATTCTGATTGTAAAGGGGTTCATTCAAGCTGGCTGGTTGATAGGTAGATTGTGGTGTTGGAAAACTTCATGCTGTTCATATCATGTTGTACATATTTATTCATTTCATGAAAATTTGGGGTTGAGTTATAGCCCACATTGTTAGGCCACTTGTGCCACTAGTGCATGCTCATTTGAATTCAATTCTGTGTTTTTTTGATTAGCTTCTTAATGTGTTGTGCCAAATCAAGTGACTGTATATGTAAGTTAATTTCATCGCAGTGGTTTCTGTGGTTGTGTTAATTCTGCTACCCCATGTTTGGATCAAATCTCTCCTCAACTAGTGGAAGGACTAGAATTGGAATAAATCCAAGGCCTCAAAAGAAGATAAGCTGGCCAATGAGTATAGGTTGCTATGTCATAGTCCTGTGTTGGATGCTTGACTTATAAACTTTGTAGGCTCAATTCTAGCTATTCTACTCGGCTCTTCCAACTTCTTACTGTGTGGAAACCTTTGGTGAAGCTGAAAAGGGCCTTCTTTGCTTGGTCCCTTATCTTGGGTGAGATTGCTGTAGGCCATAGACTGGTTCATCTTGGAACCCTTGAACCCTTGTGCCATTTCTGGAGCCAGTCAGAAAGCTTTAAGTATCTATTTTGGTTCTGTTGCTTTGTTATGTCAGCCTGGAAGTTCATCTCTGAACTCTTTGGGCAGCTCTTCCCTGCTCCCCTTTCATGGAAATTAGCCCTGTTAGAGGACAAATTACCCCTGGCTTTTGAGCTTCATGCTGCTTGGCAATTTATTACAAGTGAAGGTTTATTTTTTAATCCTGGAAGAAAAGAAACACAATTTTGTTTAATCGGGTCCAATTGGATATGATTTTTTTGCAAGGTTGTCAGTACGCTAATTCATGCTAATCTTTCACTATAGATCACAATGCAGGTCCAAAATGTGCAACTGGATGTGGCACACCTGCACTAACTTTTGGAGTACTGGGGAGAGGTGTTGTGCACCACGAGCAGGGAAGCCTCCATCGATGAGTTCTTGTGCCCTTTTGCTTGATCCAGACATTCTCAACGAACTGTGGGGAGGCCCAGGCACAGAGCTGGCCAGGCCATGAGGGAGAGGAGAGAGTGTCACTATAGCTGGCTATGCAGCCCTCTTGCATGACCATTAAATGATAAATTCCCAGCTCTTGTGTTGGTGAATTCAAAGATTGAGAAACAATTCTGAGAATGATGGTTGGGACACTGTTGTACCTGACATGGAGCTGATGAATAATGGGTGGGCAATGTCTAAGAATGGTAAAGACAATCCTCCTCCTGATGTGGGTCTGATCCAGTAACAGACTACACAAATCTTTTTAATGTTTGTTGTCATTCCTTTTTGTTACTTAACGACAATCTCATGGGGACATTCAGTTTTTATGTTGTATTGCTAAGTGGCCTTTTTGGGCACCGAGTTCCAATGTTGTATGGCCAAGTGGCTTCCTATTTTTGATAGCTGTTCTAGGGCGATTTTTTACCACGTGTAATGGCTTTTAAGCCTGCTTTATTCTGACAACGTGGTCCACTTTGTTATAAAAATGCCATACATGTACATTGAAAATATTAGTAGTCAAAGGAAGCATTTTTGCTCAAAGTTTAAAGAAGGTAAACCTTGTGTCGTGTAACATTTGTAAAATCTAGAAATTTACTGAGCCTAAAATCTAGTGAAATGGGGCAATAAATAAAATGTTTATATAAGAAAGAGGATTTTATATTATAGCCTTAGGAACTGGAACACGCTAGTAGTTAACGGGATCATTTTGTTGATTTAACAATTTTGAATTAACAACTTCCTAAATTATAAATCTACTTGTTCACTCAAATGAAATAGGCAAACAATATGTTATTAAAAGATAGTTTGGGGTTTAATTAATTCAACCACGGTAAGGGTCAATTTAGCCACATGTTTTTGTACTGGTCATGATCAGCATCATTGTTTTCCCCAAAGCAAGTGGTTGTGGACCATGTGATGACACTATAGAAGAAAGTTTTGGTTATTTGAAGTCAGAGAATTGTCATGCACTATTGAATGCAGGGTTTTTACAATCTTGACCTATGTGACATTCAATCAACCTATAGATGACAACAAATTGGCAATGACTATATGAAACCCTTGTTTAATGTAAGACTATGTATAAAGGCTCTGTATTAATTGTTATAACAAACATTCATTGTAACTTCGGTGTAAGATTTATCCTCTTACTTATTGTATATAAGAGTATCAGTGTGGTTGGAAAAGGGTTCTAAGAGCATGCTATTATCTCTAGAAATACTTCAACTTGACAATTTGTTTCTATGCAACTGACTAGGATGTATGCTTGTAGATCCATTTCATGCAGATATTTTTGCTGGCTTGAGAACTCTCCTTTTTAATTTTTTGGTACTTATCATTAGAGTTTGAATTTTGCATTAAGTGTTGGCTATTGGGTTGTGTTATGCATATATGTTGGACGCCTATTTTGACATGTTATTTGTGGTTGTCAATGTGTCCAGGATACGTGGTTGGTGTTGTGAATATGTGATTATTTTTAAAATGTCTGTTGGTTGTATTTTGAGTTTTTAGACCATGAAATACTCAAAAGTACACTATGGTGGTAAACCTAGATATACTCAACATGTTATGGGATGAAATGACAGCCCATTGGTAACCATCTCACTAACCTCCCTGCCATTGATCAAAATTGTAACTTTCACAACCCTTAAATGTGCTTTCAACTCATCATAGAAGGGGCAAGATATATTTCCCTGTCAAGTTTGAAGTGCAATCAATGATACAAAATGTTCAAAAGAAGGGAGAATCCGAATCTACCATTTTGAATGTTAAGATAGTAGTTCATTACATTCAGCACACAAATTAAAGTCTCTCGAAGTTGATTCATTTTCATTGCCTGCATGGGCCCCCTTACCTACCATCTTTCACAAATTCAATTAAGAGTCGCCCCTTACCTGCAGTGACAAAAAAATAATAGAGCCATTGTCAGCATAATACAAGCAACCAGGTGTTAGTTACAGTATGGGGAAGTTCAAATATGTTTGCTGCTGCGCGCGCTAGGGTTTTTGCTTCTCGATTTTGGACGCTGATACAATGTCTCCTGGCCTTGCAGGGGGCTCCTACCCCCTCCAGATCCTGGTGTTACAACCTTTCACAACCTGGTAGTTGCTATTGGGAAGTTGATTAAACTTCAACCTTCTCATTTTGTGAAAAGGATTGACAACATTTCGGATATCCCTCTCCCTGCTTCTTCTTTGCATCAAGTGGCTTTGGCACTTGCAGATTGGGGCTTGATCATTAGTTCACATGCTTATGGCCCTCCCCTCAGGCTATGGCGATCTGGATTTAGAAGAGCTAGAAACCTTTGATCAAAGGCAACCTCACCCACTTCTTTGTGGAAGAGGGTTTTATGCTTTCTTGTTCGAGCTCAAAGAAGATCCAGACTTGATCTTCTGAGCGACCCCTATTTTCATGGAACAAGAGCAATGTATCTCAATAGGTGGACTCCAAATTTTAGTCTAGAGTATGATATCCCCTCTGTCAGTTTGGGTTTGTCTTCCTCATCTTCCATTGCATTGCTGGAATGATGAGACCATGAAGCGCATTGGGGATTTGCTTGGGAAATTCATTGACAAATCCGAGCCCAAAGATCTCATGTTTGCCTATGCAAGGATATGTGTTGAAGTGGATCTCAAGAAAGGGCTTCCTGAAGCCATTTGCTTGACGTAGGATAACTGGATGCATATTCAACTGTTGGATTACGAGCAGCTTCTTTTTAAGTGTAAGGTCTGCCATGAATACGGACATTTCACCAAAGATTGTAAAAAGAACCTGCAGACATCCCAACAAGAGCAGGACATTAATGCACAATGGCAGGCAACCAAGAGAAAAAAGATAACCAAGAGAAAAAAGATGAATAAGCAAAGCATGAATTAGGGGGTAACAAGCCAAGTGTAGACATCTTGGGATTGTCAAAGATATCAGAGCAAGAACCAACCCAAGAACGAGAAGGAGCTTCAATCAATCCACCAATCTCAAATCGGATTGGAGGGGAGGATAATAGGGCAAAATCCCTGCAGCCAAAACAAGGAGGTAGCTCAGGTAATATGTCCAATAGGTATGAGGTTCTATTTCAATCTGAACCAATGTCTTATGCCAAAGTAGTAGTGAATTCTGTTTCTACTCTAGTAAAGCCTGCCATTCAGATTTCGATTCTGGAAGATCTTGGTCTAATCCTCAAAGACGAAGACGAAGCAGCCTCGGATCATCAGGAAGAAGAGATAGATTGAAACCTTATCTAGTTCAGACTACCCCAACAATGTTGACAAGGAAAACAGTGCAACAACAAGCAGGTGAAGAGAAGGAAGAAGAAAGTAAAGAGGTCAGATAAATAAAAACGCCTGGCAGAAAAGCTGCCAAGGGTCCAAGGGAAGAAATAGTGGGTAGGGAAAAAAATTGGGTACCAGTCAACCATCGAAAAATCCATGGCAGCAAGTTCAAAGCTTGTCAAGAACTCCAGACCAGCTGCTCCTCCATAGGGGGGAGGATCCAAGCCTACTAGTAAATTATGATTGTAGCTGTTAGAAGTTTAGTAAATCAAGAAAAACCAGCTGTTTTTCTGATTCAGGAAAGTAAACTGGAAGAAACAATTTTGGAAGAATGTAAAGCGCAATGGAGAATTTGTGAGGCATAGGCAGTAAGTTCTTGGGGAGCTTCTGGAGGAATATGTATGGATTGGAACAACGATATTCTGAGACTAGAATCCTGCACTAAATCTCAACATTGGCTTTTGACTAGTCTTGTTCATTGGCATTCAAGTCAGAAATAGAACATCATCAATCTTTATATGCCAAACAATTTTAGGGAAAAGGTTGAATGTTGGGATTCTTTGCAAAATCTAAGGAATGTGGAGATTGAGCCACATAGTATTATGGCTGGAGACTTCAATGTAATGCTAAGTCACAAAGAAAAGTGTGGAGGTAGCATAGTCCAGGACCCCTTTTGAGAGAGGTAGGAGGATATGATCTTGGAGTGGGACTTAGTCAATATAAAACCTGTGAAAGACAAATTTACATAGTTAAACTAGTGAGCCCATAGCTGCTCGGCTTGATCGCTTCCTTATCAAAAGTGTTTTTTTGTTGGAAAATTTCTCAATTTCCTCAAAAATTCTTCCATGGGTAGCCTTAGATCATAAGCCCATTTTATTATCCTTGTTAGATTCTCCAGATTATGGGCCTATCCCTTTTCGTTTTAATCCAAATTGGTTGCAGGAACATGAAGCTTTAAAGATAATCTCAGAGACATGGCGCATTTAGATCCAAGGCTTTCCAGTGTATATTTGGGAACACAAGTTAAGGGCAGTTAAGATAGCTCTAAAATATTTGGCCAAGAGCAAGCAGCCCTCGTTGGAGTAGGAGAAAGCAGATCTGAAAGTGCTACTGGAAACAATAAATGAGAAAATGTAAAGGGAAGACATTACCAGTGATCTGATAAAGGAGGGAGTTGTTGTGTACAGGAAATATCACTAAGTTTTAAGAAAAGAGGAAGGATATGGCGGTTGAAGTCAAGAATCCTATGGCTCAAAGAAGGGAACAACAATACCTCATTCTTTCAGAAGCAAGCCAAAGGAAGACTTTTCTGGAATAGTGTTAAAGAAATTACTCTGGAAGATGGCACCACTCTTAGAGAATTTGCGGCAATTAAAGAAGCAGCAAAAGTTCATTTTGAAGAGCTTTAAACAGAATCAGAAGGGGCCGATCCAAGCATAACAACAGAAATGCTAGAAAATATTCCAAGCTTGAGCTCACAAGAGGAAAATACAAATTTAACAAAGGAAATTAGCGAGGAAGAAATACTAGTAGCTATATGGAGTCTAGAGCTGGTTAAAGCCCCAGTTCCAGATGGATTCTCAATATATTTCTTTAGAGCATGTTGGAATTTCATCAAAATAGACCTCAAGAGAATGTTACAGTACATCCAAAAGTCCTGTAGAGTTGGGTGAAGCACCAATTCTGCTTTTCTCACTCTTATACCAAAGGAAGTCAGTCCTTCCTCTTTTTCTCGCATTCGCCCCATTTTTTTGTGCAATGCCTTGTACAAAATACTAACCAAGGTAATAGTAAACAGATTAAAATCTGTTCTTCATAAGGTCATTTCAGAATATCGAAGTGGTTTCATGCAAAAAAGGCACAATGTGGATAATGTAATTCTAGTACAGGAGGCCATCCACTCGAGCTGGGCAAACAAAGAAAGAGGGTATGATTATAAAGCTAGACAATGGCTAATGCTTTTGATAGAGTGAGACATTCTTTTCTCTTTGATGTTATGCACAAGTTTGGTTTCTGCTCTTGCTTCATTTGTTGGATCTCCGCATGTGTGTGCAATCCTTGGATAGCACCTCTTGTTAATGGCAGACCATCTGACTTTTTGAAAGGTGGTAGGGGATTGCGTCAGGGTTTCCCCCTCTCCCCTCTTCTTTACATCATCATGGCTGAATCTCTCAGTAGGAAATTGAAAGCAGAGTGGAGAAATGGAAATATGCCAGGAATAAAGATTGTTAGGGGAGTGAAAAGTATCAATCACTCTCAATTTGTCGATGACACTCTTCTCATAGGAGGAGCTTCTTGCATTATTGCAGCTAGGTTAAAAAAAGTGTTGAATACTTTTATTGAAGAGTCAAATATTCAGGTGGAATGTAACCAAAAGTCTGCTACAAGCTATCTCAAGGATTTTTCTATTCACTCATCAAGAAAACCAGTCTTCTTTTAAGTATCTGGGATGCCAATTATCTTGTCAAATCCCTCTTCCCAGGCTTGGTAGTTGTGTGTTGGAGAAAATCAATTCTAAGCTTCATCAATGGCGGTCTCAATAGTTGAACCCAGCGTGGAGAATTGTACTAATAAAATATGTCCTTTCAGCCCTGCTAATTTTTCAATGCTTGACATTGTTGGCCCCTGTGGAAATATCACTCCAAATGGCCCAAGAGATTAGAAAGTTCCTCTGGTAAGGAGACAAGACCAACACACAAAAATATCTAGTCAACTGGAAATTAGTAAGGGCAGCCAATGAAAGTGGTGGATTAAGAATAAAGGACTCAGTGATAATGAATCTATCATTGAGGGAGAAGGTCATTTGGAGATTGATTACAAGAGAAGCGAATTGGTGCAAAAAAATCTAATGTAAAAAATTTCTTGTCGGTGAAAGGGCCAGGTGTCTAGACATGCCATTGGGTAATCTTAAAGGATCCCCAATTTGAATACTCATCAAAGCATCAACTCTTATTATTCAATCCAAGCTCACTTGGATCCCAAGAAATGGGAAATCCATCTCCATATAGAAGGACAACATTTTGGGGAAATCTTTGTTGGAGAAAAATCGTGCTCTTCGACCTCTTAAAGAGTGGATGGATGATTGGAATTTGCAATCTCTGTTTGACATCTCCAAGTGGTCTTCGAGATCTAGTTAGTGGGTTGGATGGGATCTTAAAGATCACCCAAAATTTCTTCATTTGCTAGTCCCTCCCTTTTTGGAATATCTTCAAGGCTGTGCTCCTTACCATTTATCCATTCAGGACAAATGTGGTTGGGGAACTAATGGCTACAGTGTCAAGAGCGGTTTTTGGCATCATCTAGAATCTTCCTTCCAATTCTAGAAGTCAACTTTATGGAGGTATGTTTGGAATCCTGATGGGTTACCTAAAGTCAATTTCTTCTGTTGGCTGATGGTGCAAGGGAAAGTCTTAACTGCCGAAAAATTATTTAAACTTGGCATTCATGGTGTTGATTTTTGTAGCTTCGGGAAGGTATTCTCATGTGCCCTAGGTGTTGGGCATGTGGGAATCGTCGTGGGCACCACATCACACTTTCGTTTGGGTGAAAATGCACTTGGAATGAAGCTGGGGTTTCATGGGCTTGGTGATGGGCTTTGTGGGCTTGTGTAGGGGCTTCACACCCACAAAGAAAGTCTAATTTGATGTTGACGTGTGGAGGGGCTTCCATAATGACCCCTAAGACTTGTAGAAATAAGAGAGAGGTCATTGTGACAATTCATTGTGTGGAGACATTGTGAGAGGAATCTTTGGTAATTTCAGTTCACCACTTGGTGACCTCAATCCAGCCATGGAGGAGGCTGCTTAGCCTAGTTTCTATTGTGTTTTGTCTTGTCTTGTGTAGGTATAAGTGAGGAGGGTTGTAGAGCTGCTGGGAGCCAAGGGAGGGCAGGCTGAGGCCTAGGAGAGGCTCGGCCTGCCAAGATAACCTTGCTACGACCAAGGAAAGGAACTCGACCTGCCTAGGAGAGGTAGCCACAGGCTGCAAGAGGATCAACCTCCTAGATATACCCTACCATAGAGATTTTGGAGGCCAAGGAGGTGGCCGCAGGCTTGCTGACAGCTTAGCCAACAAGTAGAAGGTGGCCGCATGCTGTTAGGAGGCTCGACCAACTTGTGGTAGGTTACTGCAGGGCATGGACAACAAGGAAGGGGCTGCTGGGTGGTTCGGTCAGGTGCCAAAGGTTAGCCGGAGGCTGGTAGAGGGGTTGTGGTCTGTTGTTGGAGGGTTGCCACAGGCTGGACAACAACCAGGAGGTGGTAGCAAGACTAGGACGACGACCTAAGTGGTTCGACCTGTCAAGGAAGAGGGCCCTCAGGCCTCTAGGTAAGCTGGACAACAACTACAGGTGTGCTTAGCCAAGGGTAAAGGTTGCTGGTAGTGTTGGACAAGTTCATGACAATTTCAGGCATAATTAAGGAGGTTGTAACAACCATTAGCAACAGTCTTGAGAGCTGTCCTTGAGCTTGTTATCGCACAATTTGTACTTGCCCAAACCCAAAGGCAAGTGGACACTGAATTGGCGTAACAAGGAGGATGACCTATCACTACCACCTTAATAGGAAACCTCTTTCTATTTAGGAGTATGTCACAATACCTCAGGGGAGACGTCCCCAGTGACTTGAGGGTTTGAGAAGGCTAAGGTAAAAGCTATAAGAAAGTCCCACCCCTTCAGGTCACCTAGATCAAAAGTTCCAAAGTTTTACTAAGATGAAGCAAAAGATAAATTAGGTGTACCTGCCCAGAACAAGWCAACAAATAGAAAATAAATGCAATTTGCAAGTAYCATATGATKTCAATGCTTCWTAAAACYTTAAACTTCTGAAAGATAAACAAACTGATATAGAACTGAAGCAATGTAAATATTTACAACAACAATGAATATTTAGCAACAACCACAACAATTATGCCTCAATAATGCTTAAAAATGACAAGAAACRATAGCCTTAGGATGGCAGAATGATAAWAGTTGTTAGAGGYGTTGGTGCAATTATATGCATAATATATTACCAAACATAAATTATCGACCRAGATTYGTARTCAGTAGAWTTGATGCACTATATGTGCCGATRAYAGAYAGGYTCCTATGTCTGTTTAGTATAGCTTAGATAAGAAAACCATTTARAAACCAACACACTTTTAAAAATAACAATCTTCACACAATTCGAAAGCTGGAAARMAAAACKCATAAACAAGTAAAAGCTCTTGCTCARGTGATGGACCTGTTCATTGATGGCTCATGAAAGGAAAAYATGAATTTTGATTCTATCTCTTGGAGCAACTAAACTAACAACAATTAACACTTTGCACATTCACAACATTCCATTATAGGTGCATGTAGGGTGAGAGATGGAGGTCTTGATTGTGCATGTGTTAGCAAGGTGTAACCTAATCAATTATGGAAAAGAAAGCTAAGTGTAGTGGGATGCTCCATTAAATCTCGTGTATGGTGAAAGATGGAGATCCATCTGTTCCTGCATTGCCACACTTTGCAATAAATTCAAATAGTGAAATCAAAACAAAATAACATGAAATCAAAATAACAGGTACATTAAATGAAAATCTACACTAATAATTTACAATGAGCTTACCAAGCTGGATCGGTGGCCCTTGCCGATGCCAACATGGAAGCTTTTAGATCAGCATATGCTAACTTCTAAGAGACACAAGATTGCTGAATTCAAACTTGCATTAATCTTCAACAAGTAGGTTTACAAAAATAGTCTTTTCATGAATCCAATCTACATCATAACAATTCTCCTCCCCTCTCATGAAGAGAGGGCACTCTCTTTTATACATGAGAGTTTTGAAAAAAAGATAAGCATCTCATAATTACGGATCCACTTTTCTCTCAACCAATTTCCCATCATTACAAAATATGATTCCTTCAAATCCTCACACATATCTCTCATATATCTTGGATAAGATATGTTTATCAATATCTCCATGATCTTCTCTTTGGAATAGGCTTGAATTATCTCCTCAAATCTTGAAATGGTGGAGGAAGTATTCGAGAAGTCTTTTTGAATTAATCCTTCACATATTCATACACATGACAAAGCTCACACATTTTTGAGATATATATGAAAACATCTCAATTTTCTAATATTTAATCACAAATTCCCTTTTAATACTAAAATAAATGATTTGGAAAATAATAAGGTTAAACCCATATTCAATTAGGAAAATGATATTAATGAATGGTTTATGGAGTGGTAGAATATGGATAAATGTGAAGAATGGTGAAAGGAAAAGAGGATGAAAATGCGACAATTCCAAGACTCAACATACCCCCCAATTGAACTTGTTGCATGTCTTCATGCAACTTTTCATGAAAACTTTTCTTCTCAATTTTGATTTTGCATGATTATATATATATTTTTAACAATAAAGAGGATGAAAACCCCCCCTCCAACTGATCTTGTGGCATGTTCTCATGCAACCTTGCATGGTTATTCTTTAGAACTTTTGGCTTCTGAATGAAATCATTCCATGATGTGAAATACATAAGTAACAACTGATGTTTCTGATGGTTGGTTCTTGTGTGACAACCATGTAACAAATGTTGGTTCTTGTGTTAACAACATTCATTTCGTTACTTGTTTGCTCGTTGTAATCATATTTTAAGAACACATGCATTGGAAATGATAAGCCATCAACGTGCATAAGAAATCGTTTTCTTCATGTTATGAATCATGCCAAGATAGATCAATAGCTGGAAAAAGTGCAACAAAGTGTAGTTCAGACGAGACATGTTGGTCATCAATATATGAGGTGATGAATGTGTAAATGGAATCAAATGGTAATGAATATGCCCCCCCTCCCAATTGAAGATGTGTTATGTGTACGAAAAGGAGAAAGGAAATGGAATATGGTGAGGGAATTTTCCAAATTCATTCACTCTAGCATGTAAGGAATTGCATGATTAAAGAGTAGAAAACAACATACCTCCACTTACCCAAAAAATAGATGAACTATGTAATAAGAATATGGTTGATGCAGCTGCTGGAGCATGGAAGATGTCAATGCTATAGGATCATGTGAAAGGTGACTGCTGCTGTAGCTGCGACTGCTGTAACTGCTAGATCAGAGAATGTGAAGTGGAGGAATCTGAACTGCTGCTGATGAATCATGGAAAATAGGAAGTATGAAAGTGGAACTGTGGTACTCTCATATGGCTGGAAAAATACTGCTGCAACTGTTGATGGAGTCATGGAAAAGTGTATAGTCTTCACTCACTGCTAAACCCGATGGTACAATTCTAGTCATGCGAATGAATGTGTCGATGTCGAGCATGAAGAGAAGTCATTGGATTACCGACCAATGATGAATGCCGTTAACCAATGCGAGACAAATTCACCATTGATGTCAATGAGTGCCAAGGTACCTGAGTAAATCTTGCGAAGTGCGAATAGATGAGCTGATGTCGAGCCACTTGCAAGATCTAACAATCAAGGGACAATGATGTATTCCCATGATTTTCAGCAAGAAAAATTGCCATTAAGGCATGCAAGCCTCCAGGTATTCCAAAGGAACTCTAGTCTATATCCCAGATAAGGTGCTGAGGTCGATGGGGCAAGACTTGTTGAAAGGTGGGCCTTAAGGAATCCCACATCAGTCAACACGAGTTCTGATAAAAAGATTGGTAGGACTATAGGAAAGATCTCAGTAGCAACAATGTTTATGGCAAGACAATGTAGTCATGGAAAGGAAGATGGATAGTTTTATTGACAAGGCAAAATGAACTGAAAAAGATAAAGAGATGTATGCGACTCAGAAAGATAGGCGTGTGTGAAGTCATGAAGGCTAAGGCGATGGAAAGTGGACTTCAAGAAATGGATGACTAATGTGCGTTTGAAGAAGAAATGGGGGAAAGCATTCATGACGCAAAATGGTTGTATGGATGGGTTTTGTGTAACAACAATCGTCATGATGTGTGTAATGAGTAACAACTCCTTCAAGCTTGCAACAAGCATGTTTTTCGGAAAAATTTTGCAATTCTTGAAAATCATTGTGGCATGGAATGCGAGCGTCTTCATTCCCGCAATCAAACTTAGTACTAATCTTGCAATCAAATTTGTGAGATCATCGTAAAACAGAAAATGCGAGATTAAGTACGAATGTGGCAAATTAAAGAGATAAAAAGTGTGTTTTACCTGTTGTCGTTGCACGCTTATTCCATTGTTGATTGCTGCTTGAAGTGACTTAAGAAAAACAAATTAATGTTAAGCACGAATTAGAGAATGTCCATTTGCAATTTTATTTGTAGAATGTTTGATTTTTACAATTTGGTTTCAATTTTTTTTTTTGGAGTTATATATATATATTATTGTTTTTCTTTTTGAAACAAAACAAAAACAATAGAAATCACAATTTTTATTTTATTTTATTTTAGTTTTTATTTTAATCGAGCAGGCGGGTAGGTGTGACTCAGTCACATTGTCAACCATTCCGTACCTTTCCCTTGTTGGGTCGATGTGGCTCATATGGTGCCACCTCAGCTCTCTCTCTTCTGGTGGGAAAATGGGGTACTTCTCTTCTTTCTCGTTCGGTGGAAACTAACATATTGATATCACGTAAGATAACAACTTGAATTCCCTCTCCTCGTATGGTAGGGACTTGGGGACATCAATCAATCTCATTCCGTGGCCTTTCAGAAGTCATGTGCATTCAAAATAAGTCGATGAGACCCGCCCCTTCGAGGCCTTAATCGATCGATCCAATCACACGTCCACCTCCTTAGATGATCCAAGAGGTGTGGGAGATATTATCGAAGGAAGCACTCCACCATATATATATATATATATATACAATATNAGAGGTGTGGGAGATATTATCGAAGGAAGCACTCCACCATATATATATATATATACAATATGCTGCTACTTTATTTTCTCTACAGTTGGGGGGTGGCGTTCCAACTAATAAGACATGCATTTTTGAAAGGTATTCTCTCCAAAGATGGGCACATATGCAATAAGCCCAACCGTAAGGAATACTGCTCTGCAAATACCCACTATACTCACGATCATAGTCCTTAACATGGCTTACTGTATTTGCAATACACATGAGGGCATAGTCTATCTGGTCTACACCAGGGGGATTCCTGCCCTTAATGTAGTTGTAAATCCATGATATGGCAGATAAGGCTGCCAGTCCAAACCCTCCAGCAGACAAGAAACCTCCAACTTCTACAAACATCACAGTTGTTAGTAACATTACTTGTCTTCGGCATCAGGGCATCCGGGTCTGCAGGTTGCACGAGGAATGCCCAAGTGCAACGCACAGAAAAAGTCCTTTTCGGACTTAAAATCAAGCGAGTGGGCATGATTACAGTGTTAACGGTCCGGATCCATCCATATAAGCAGATCATGGTTGGCGGGAAATCGTGAATCGGAAGTTGCGCCGAAGATAATACCATAGATCGTGCCCATATTGTGTGCAGGGGAGAATAACAGTCGTCCATCCAGAGGACGCGTGGCACGAGATCTAGTCGTGTCGGCGTTTCGAAATTCAGGAGTTCGAGGGGTGAGAGTTTCATGTTGTTCTACATCTCAAAACTCCGAACCCCGATAGCGCCGAAAGCAGGGCCTGCGGTATCGCGAAACCTTTTCAACCGTCCATCCAAAGGGGACACATGGCGGCAAACTGAGCCATCTTGGCGTTTCGCCCCTCGCGACTCCAAGGCGCGAAGAGAAGCTCCGTTATATTCCGATGCACGAGGTGCCGGGAGAGTCCTGGACCTGGGCCCACAGCAGTGTCAGGTGAGTTCAGGACCGTCAGATCTCAGAGGGATGCGTGGCACTAGATTGAGCCGTATCGGTGTTTCGCTCATCGCGATTTCAAATTGCAGGGATAGCCCCTTCATATTCGCGAACACTGAAATCGCTTTGGGAATAAGCACGTGGTCACAGTGCGTGGTCACTTGGGGAAAGAAAGGAGCTGTGTAAAGAAGGCCAAAGGTGCCGAGTTCAGTTACAGAGGGGATCATCGCGATCTCCAGGCGCCATCGGATCCGATCTCAATACTGTTTCTAGCATTGAAGTAAATGAAGGCAAGAGCGGGTGGTTGAAACATCCTTTCATTCATTAAGTGAGGGGAATGGAGGGTCTGGCAAGTCGCCTACTCAAAGAGGTCCTGTGTATCGATTTTCTCAAAGAAGCCATGCCGAAGTCCCCAACTCGACAGAGAAGTCTGCGCACGCTAGCCCGACACTTAATGGCTCAGCTACCCTCCTTACAGGAGCCATGCGTAGTTGAGGTGGCACTTAAAGAAAGATATCAGTATGAATTTGACTGAAGGGACACCAAGCCTTGGGTGACTGGGCACGCCTCTGTGAGGTGAATTTTCCTGAGTATATAGACTCAGTCTTTGTATTTTGTAAGGATCGATGGTTGAGCAAAGCTCCCGATTGTAAAGTTTTGATGAAGCGCTGGTCTCTCTGGTGAATTTAGAAGGCATTTGAGACTTCTTACTTTATGGATGTCAGCTTCTTTTCATCTCTGTTTACTGTGTTAGAACGACTCGGAATTGGAGGATCTAGTCGAGTTGTAGCTGTTATAGGATGATGTAGGTTGGATCACTGTAGCAGTTACATTGTTTCTAATCGGTTCCTGTTATTTTCGTAGCACTGAACGACTTAGAATTAGAGGATCCAGTTGAGTCACTCTTCAGCTCCTTGAAGCTCCAGACCAAGAGGATCTTGGCTTCTGAGTTTTTCATCCTCAAGCTTCCGAAGGCTTGTCGCCCGAGGCGGACTTGCTCACCCTTCTCACAAGTCTTCCCTTTGTCACCCTTTAATCCATTCACTGACAGAAGTTGGATCAAGACCTCCCTTGTTGCATACATACCAGGCCCGGTCTCCTGAGTCAAAGTTTTATCTTCTTGAGTCTTTACTCATTTGATCACCCCCATTTATTAAATCGTGACATAAAACTGATGGGCGTTGGGCTCTGCTCTTGCAAGCAATCCAGGAGTGACTTCTGACGCTAACAATAGTTTCCACTGGTATCAATATGGGACTGAAGAAAATGAGAACAGGAGTGAGAACCACCAATCATCCAATCATTCCGGTTAATGTGAGACCAGTCAAAAGAAACAAAATTGAACCAAAAATGAACAGGGTGATGAAACCTAAGATCTGAGTTGAATTGGGTGTATGATCATGAATTTTCTGCATCATGCCATGATACTGATCAACCATCTTAAATGCCCAAAAACCCTGAAAAGCAAAGAACCCAACGATATGTTCGCTGTATAGACTGATAATTTTAGTGTTGCAGAGGATAACTTGACTTCATTGATGTCATTTTAGCACACATTCCGGTGGCTGTGGGTGGGTATCCTTGTAGTAGTTGGACACCAAGTCGTGTTTGAGAACCCGCTTTAGCTGTACGAGTTGATGTCGATCTGGTGTTTAAGCAAGATCTATATCAATACCAACCGTGTAGCCTCAAATGCAACTGCACCCAACTGAAGCAACACACCTCATGAATCAATATGCGAAAGAGGTGGACAGATTGTGATTTCGTGGGATTGGGATCCCAAAGATCTCGCGTGACAATTTCACCAAAAGATGGAACAGTTAAAACCACTGCTAAATGTGTGTATACCCGATATCTTCGTGCTACCTACTGTTTTGGTTTGTTTCACATTAAACGCGCGGGATTGGAATATTGACAAGCGATTTCATTCCTGTTATTGAGCCCTGATACTTATTCGAGATAAAATCACTTCAGTTTTTAGGTAGTTGAGAGGCCACACAAATTACTAACAGACTCCTCTTTCAGTCTTGTAAGCTTCCCCAAAGTCATCATGGTAAACAAAATTCTTATAAATCATTTGGCAAATTCCATCTTAGGTTGTGCTTCGTTGTGGGACGATGGGACTCTCATAAGAAAACACAGGAAAGCGATAAATCATATCTGCATTCTTTTGCGTACTGGCTTCTGCAGTTCGATCAACAGATGCTGCTTCCCAGTCCGCCGATGTACCATCTTTTCTTTCAATTTTTCAAAGATATTAGTGTCCAGTTCGAGGACGGATTTGAGACTTTTGTAACAGTCGTATAGCTTGTCATATTCACGAACAACCTCAATGAAATTTTTGAAGGAGTCTTGTTGGCCAACCAATTCGCCATGAAAATGTCCAAGACTTGCATCATTAATATTCTCAGGATCAGAGAAACCTGTTGGGTCAGGCATGGAATAGTGGGTGCATCCAAACAATATCTCTGGGACCCTAGCTCTCACACGTATTTGCGTAGCTGATCGACTCTGAAGAATTCGTAGCTGTACTGAGAAGAAGTGAGATAGTTGCATATTACTTGGGAGTGACGCAGAAATTGCCGAGCTCTTCAATGTTCTATCCAAAGGAGTCACCGTGAGCCGAAACGCTTGCAAGAACATGATCGTTCTCCCGAGCAAATGTCACCAAACAGATATTGATCTGTTTCAACTAGCATGAAATCATAAAAACATTTTTAAATG